>PVKE010010458.1:0-42435 GCA_004027555.1 Craseonycteris thonglongyai | reverse complement strand
CCTCCGGCAATCACCAAGCTATTGAGTGTGTCCATAGGTCTCTGTGTCTTTGTTACTTTCACTTTTATATTCCACCTATAAGTGAGGTCATAAAACCTGCATTTTAACAAGACCACAGATAATGCTAAAATTAAGTTTGAGGAACAATGTTTGAGATTATAATAACCTATTTAACGGATGTTCATTCAACCATGTTTCCTGCCCTACAGAACTCCTTCCACCAAGACTTCACATTACTCAGAGTTAAACCTCATTAATCAATGTCCAATCAGAGAGATCTCATTAACTTTTCTGATAAATGGATTAGGGGAGAGGTTTGATCCAATTCTTCCCAATGAGACATTAGAGAGGTATGCTAAGGAGCTCAGGGAAAGGATTTCTTGCTTTTTATAATTAATCACATAGGAAGTAACATTTTTCTTCTACCCTTGAATATCAACGTATCTTAAGATGCCAGAAACTATGTTGACCATGTCGCAACCATGATGAAATAGTTGCTGAGGACAAACCTACAAACCAAACTAGCTAGAATGCCAGAAAGAAAACATGGAGAATGTCAAAGCCACCTCACCTCAATAGTGTTTGCTTTTTGAGAAAATCAACTTATGTTTTCTACTCAAGTTAGCTGACTTGGGGATGTTACTTGCAGTCAAAAGCATTCCTGCTGATACCAGTTATGTTCTTCTTTGGGTGATAAATGTGTTATAATAGATAGCATCAAGTGTGTTTGCTAAAGGCAAGATAAAGTGTACCAATCACTCACTACACTGAAAGATGATTAAATTAATCAGATCAGAAACTTATAGGGAATGCTGAGATAGCTCAGCAGTTGGGCCCTTTCTTCACAATCGCAAGGTCCAGAGTTTGACTCCTGATTCAGCCTGTGCACACCCCATATGCTGAACTTTGGTGTACTGGTAACTGCCAAGATGGCTTGATAGTGAAAGTTCTTGCTTCCAATGTTTATGTCCCCATGTCTACCTGCGTGGAATTAAACTATGTCACAACTAATGAGGGTCCAAGCCCTTCTCCCCCCATCTCTCTCTTTCTCTCTCTGTGTGTGTCTCACCTTCTCTAAAACAACACAATAAATTGGGGGAAAAAAAAAATGTCTCCAGTGTTCTTTTGTCTCTTCAGGGAATTTTATATCTTCCATTGCCTCTTCTTTTACACAACTTTCTCTCTGTATTCTCATCTCTGTCATTGTTTTTTCTATGTAATATCTTGAAATGTGTACCTGCTTTAATTGTTTTAGAGAATTATCTTTTGTTTTTTACTGAAAATCCACCACAGAGAGCAAAAGAAAGAACAAAGACATCGAAATTCAGAAGATAATTTAATATTTGAAGGCAGAAAGGACTCTATATTTTGGTGTAAAGTTTCTTCTTAGTTTTTACTTAGTCTCCTGATCATTTGTGATGAGACTTACTCATCCTTCTTGTCTTTTAATCTTGGACACTTGATGACATAATTAATATTTAGTAGAAATTTTAACATAATGAGTTAAATTAGTACTTACAAAGCAAAAGTGATTGATGAAATTTGACTTTTTTATATTCCTTAAATGATACTCTATTAACAAAAGCCAGTGCATGATTTCAGATCCTCTATTGATTAATGTCCTAATCTTGGGTTTGGAATCATTTTAAAGCTGCTTCACTGGTAATGATGAGAATTAGCAAGGGAGATATCTTTTCAGCTGCCTGAGGTAAAAAAAAAAAAAAAAGTAGTTCAGTAAGTGAAAGCATCCCCTTTATAGATCAGTAATGCCCATTAGGTGTTCCTTTTAGAGAAATACATAATAAAAAAGATTATAAAGATTATTTTAGAAGAATCATGTCATTAAGATAGCAACATGGTTTGTTCCAGACTTTAGTCTCTCTCACAAGAACAACTAGCAACTATCCAGAGACATGACACCATTGAGAAAGATATCAGAACCTGGGGGTGAGGCTGAAGCACCCCCAGACCATGGAGGCTGAGAGGGACTGCATTAGGAGGGTAACAGAAGCGGCTATGACTGTACCACCCACCCTCCGGGCCAGCACAATGATGCACCAAGAGAGCACCCTGAGCCTCTGGATCCTTCAGTGGGAAAGAGTCCAAGCTGGACACCCAGCACTGCAGGACGCTTCTTGAGAAACCTCTCAGGGCTCTCCTCATCAGGATCTCTGGGGGAATCTACTGGGATTGACCACTGGACATCCAAGGTGAAGAAGGGCAAAAGGGACTTAGAGCAACTGATACTCAGATCTTGATGGCCTGCATTCCTGCTTGCAGTGGTGCCTGAGCAGAGATTCCAGCCAGTGGCTCTGCCCATATGCAGAGCCAAGCTAGTGGCACCATCTGGCCAGGGAGCTCAGTCAGTGGTTCTGTCTGATTTGGGTTCTCAACCAATAAGCAATACCAGCAGTGGGGCCTGTTCTATAGCTCCACCTTTGCAGAAAAGCAAATTCACAGCCTCACTGAAGTGCTGAGTACAGCCTCCAGTCCCACTGGATCCAGAAGCCTGGCCAGAGAACCTGGGCAGCTGTACAGCCCTGCTCAGACAGGGAGCAAAGTCAGCCCCCCTGCCAACTGCTGAGCATAGCCTCTGGCCCCACATAAGCAGGGAGCCTGAACAGTGATACTGAGCAGCCTTAGAGGACAGCCTCCAGTACTACCCAGCTATGGAGTCTAGTCTACAGCCCTTCCCCACAGCAGAGCCCACCCAAGGCCCTGACCAATTGCTGAATACAGCCTGCAACTCTGCCCAGAGAGGGTACATAGCCTGCAGCCCCACCTAGCAGTGGAGCCTGAAGAATAACCCTGCTCAAACACAAAGCATTGGTTCTAGTCCCCCCAACTGTGGAGTACAGCTGGAGGGCCCTCCCAATCAGAGAGCCCAACTGTGCCCAACGGTGGAACACAACCAGTGGCCTCTTTGATCATGAAGCCCAGCCTGTTGACCCACCCTTTATTGGGTCACAGCTTGTAGACCTGCTTCACTTAGAATCCAGACACAAAAAAGAAAAACTATAGACCAATTTCTCTGATTAATACCAATGCAAAAATCCTAAACAAAATACTAGCAAATAGAATACAATGATGCATTAAAAAGATTATACATCACGATCAAGTGGGATTCATCCCAGGGGCACAAGGATGGTTCAACATATACAAATTAATCAATGTGATACACCACATAAACAAAATAAAAGATTATATCAATCAATGCAGACGAAGCATTTGACAAGATACAACATTCATTTATGATCAAAACACAACAAAATGGGTATGGAAGGAAAGTACCTCAATATAATAAAAGCCATATATGACAAACCCTCAGCGAATGTCCTACTGAATGGGGAAAAACTGAAACCTTTTCTTCTAAAATCAGGAACAAGACAGGGATGTCCCCTGTCACCACTGTTATCCAATGTAGTGCTAGAAGTTCTAACCAGAGCCATCAGGCAGGAAAAAGAAATAAAAGACATCCAAATTGGGAATGAAGAAGTTAAATTATCACTTTTTGCAGATGACGTGATCCTTTATATAGAAAACCCTAAAGACTCCACCAAAAAACTACTACAAATAATAAATGAATATAGTAAAGTTGCAGGATACAAAATCAGTGTACAAAAATCTATAGCATTTTTATATGCAAAAATGAAACTTCAGAAAAAGAAATGAGAAAAATGATATCGTTTGCGATCAAAACAAAAATAATAAATACTTAGGAATAAACTTAACAAACAACGTGACAGATTTATACAATGAAAACTATAAGACACTATTAGAAGAAATTGAAAAAGATACAAAGAAATGGAAAGATAGTCCATGTTCCTGGATTGGAAGAATAAACATAATTAAAATGGCCATATTGCCCAAAGCAATATACAGTTTTAACGCAATTCCAATAAAAATCCCACAGACATTCTTTTGAGAAATAAATAAAGAAATTATCAGATTCATATGGAACCACAAAAAATCCCGAATCACCAAAGCAGTCCTCTGAAAAAAGAATAGGGGTCGAGGCATCATGCTCCCTGAGTTGAGTCTATACTACAAAGCATCAATAATCAAAACAAATTGGTATTGGTAGAAAAATAGACATACAGACCAATGGAACAGAATAAAAAACCTGGAAATAAAGTCACAAACTTATGGACAGATAATTGTTGACAAAGAAGCAAAAAATATAAATGGAGAAAAGAAAGCCTCTTCTGTAAATGGTGCTGGGAAAATTGGAAAACCACGTGCAAAAGAATAAATCTGGACTGTGAACTCTCATCATATATCAAAAGTAATTCATAGTGGATTAAAGACCTGAGACAATAAAGTTCATAGAAGAAAGCATTGGTACTAAACTTATAGACCTTAGGTTCAGAGAGCACATTATGAACTGGACCCCCAGGTAAGGGAAGTAAAAGATAAAATAAATGAATGGAAAAAAGTTTCTATACAACAAAGGACACCTTCAACAAAGTAAAACAAAAACCAACCGAATGGGAGAATATATTTGCAAACAATGCCTCTGATCAGGGGCTAATATCTAAAATAAATAAAGAACTTGTACAACTCCACAACAAAAAACCCCACAAATGATCCAATTAAAAAATGGACACAAGACCTAAACAGACACTTCTCTCCCAAAGACATACAAACAGCCAATAGATACGTGAAAAAATGCTCAACATCACTAGTAATTAGGGAAATGCAAAGTAAAACCACAATGAGATACCACCTCACACTTGTTAGAATGGCTATAATCAACAAGACAGGAGATAACAAGTGCTGGAGAGGCTGTGGAGAAAAAGGAACCCTCATACACTGCTGGTGGGAATGTAAACTGGTACAACCACTATGGAAGGCAATACGGAGATTCCTCAAAAAACTAGGATTGGAATTGTCATATGACCCAGCCATCCCTCTCCTGGGTATCTACCCAAAAAACCTGAAAACCTTAATCGGCAAAGATATATGTACCCCAAATGTTTCTCACAGCACTGTTCACAGTGGCCAAGTTATGGAAACAACCAAAGTGTCCTCTGATAGATGACTGGATAAAGAAGTTGTGGTATGAATACTACTTAGCAATAAGAAAAGATAAAATGCAGCAATTTGTGACAACATGGACAAACCTTGAAAACATCTTATTAAGTGAAGTCAGTCAGACTGAAAGAAGAAAGAAACATATGACCTCACACGTAGGTGGAATATAAAACTGAAAGTAACAGAGAAACAAAAACTCATGGACACAGTCAGTGGTTTGGCGGTTTTCTGGCGGGTGGGGCTGGGGCGGTGGGTGGGGAGGGCTGGGGAGGCATGGGGAGGGGGCATCAAAGGAAAAAATTAAAAAAACAAAAACAAACCCTCATGTCAAGTACTTAAGTAACAACATAACCCAATTTAAGGCACCAAAATGATATTAAAGATTATGAGAAGGGCATTACAGCCAGGCATCTGGATATTTTACAGCTAATACTAAAACATTGAAGTTTTATCCAACACACAAGAGCTATTGATCATTGATGTGGGTGGGGAGTGAGACATTTTAAGGAACAACAACAAAAGAATCCAGACAGTGGCACCTTTCATTTAGAGCACAACCTGAGACCCCACCAAACTAGGAGTGATTATAGAACCCAGCCTATAGCCCTGCCCAATCACAGGGTACAAGCAGGGACATAACCCTGCCAGGGAACAGAGTCTGCTACTTCACCCAAGCACAGGTGATTACAGGGCCCAACTAGTGGCCCCACATGACTTCAGAGCCAGCTAATAGTCCTCCCCATCCATCAGCCCCCATCTGACGTCAGAGCATAAGCAGTAGCCTTGCTCAACTAGAGACCCCAACAGCAAGCCCAACTGCCTATAGATGCTACCAGATAATAGGTCTAACACACCAAGCTGATCATACAGGTCTTTCTGGGCCAAAGTGAACCTGTAAAGTCTGGAAGAAAAGATAACTTACTCAAATGTGCAGATACCAATGCAAGGAATCAAGGATCACAAAGAATCAGGTAGACATGACATAACCAGAAGAAACTAATGTAGATCTATGGACTATCTGACAGAGCATTCAGAATAACTCTCTTACAGAATGTCAGTGAACTACAAGAACATACAAACAAACAACTATTAATACATGAAATGAGGAAAACAGTGCATGAATAAAATGAGAGGTCCAATACTAAGGTCACCAGACGTCCCACTTTTGGTGGGACAGTCCCGATTTTTAACAATTTGTCCCGCGTCCCGCGGCATTTAAAAAAAGTCCCAATTTTTGGAAAGAATGCACAACAAGCTAGGGAATGGTGGGAGATAGACCACATTTTTAATCAAGAACCCCCTCCCCCCTGGTCAATGGTGTCCCGCTTTACCAATGTTAAAATCTGGTCACCTTATCCAGACAGAAATAGAAACCGTTAAATAACAAAAATTTGGAATCTGAAAAACACAATGACTAGGCTGAAAAATCCAATAGAGAACTTTAAAAGCAGACTTGATTAACAGAAGAAAGAGTCAATGTACTGAGAGATAGGCTGTTTGAAATTATTTAGTCAGAGAAGCAAAAAGAAAAAAAATAATGAAAAACAGCGAAGAAAGCCTACAATTCTTATGAGACATCATTAACTCATAGAACCAGAGAATAGATTGATGGTTGCCATGGATGGGGTGTGTATGGGGAAGGGATGATGGTGGTTAGGAGGCATTTATGAATAAGTTATGTTATATAAATAAGTCATGTGGGTGTAAGGTACAGCGTGGTGATTATAGTTGACAATATTATATTGTATATGGAAGTTGCTAAGGGAGTACATTTTTAAAATTCTCACTACATATATATACACACACACAACAGAACTTTGTGAAGTGATGGGCCAACCTTTGTGACAATCATTTCACAATATATATCTATCAAATCATATCTATACACCTTAAACTTATATAATGTTATGTCAATATCTCAATATATCTGGATATAGGCTTATTTTATTATTTTACATTTTTATCTGTATACAACCTAGTGATTTATTTTCTCACATTTTATCATAGAGTATCCAAGTGTCTACAAAATTAGAAATAATAAGATGAATTCCCATGTACCAACAACAAAGCTTCAGTGATTATTAGCTCATGGCCCAAACGATTTTATCTGTATTCTCTCCCCTATTTTCTCAATTCCTAGGTTATTTTGAAGCAATTCTCATTATATTATTTATTTTGTGAATATCTCCACATATAATTCTAACAGATAGGATGCTTTAAAAATATAACCATAATACTTTTATTACACTGAAAAAATTTAATATTAACTTAATTTTCCTTGATGTCATCAAATAACCAGGCATTGTTTATTTTTTCTAATTGTTTTTAAATTTTTTACACACTTCTTTTGAATCAACCTACCCTCTCATGCTCCCACCATTGCCATTTATTAATTGAATAAACTCCGTTGTTTGTCCTGCGGAGTATCTTCTATTTATATTTAAGGATCTCGTCCCTCCATTTAGATTTAGCTGATTACATTTCAATGGTGTTATTTAACGTTTCTATGTTCATGCTATTTTTCTTAAATTAGTAGTTTTATAACTAGAGTATTAATCTGATCCAGGTAAGATTAAAAAAGAAAAATAGCGACAACCTCATAGGTGAATGTGTAGTCCTCTGTGAAGGGAATACTCATATAAAATCAAAATTTTCTGTTCTTTTTAAGATGTTTTCAGTATCATTCCCCCTCTGGGATGACATTTTTTCTATGGCTACTTTACTTGATCAGGAATTGTCAGAGTTTTGGTCACTTCATTTTGCTGAGATAATGTTGCTGGCCTATGAAGTTTAGCTATAATTAACCTACTATTCTTTCTGACTGAAAGAAGCAAGGAGATGAGTTGTTTCAGCTTTCTGGAGTATTGAAATACAAATATGTTAATAGAACTGTATGTATCAATCTGTTGATAGTGGATAGAAAATTGGTTAATAAATCTACTACTGGCTCTGAGACCTTGGGCAGAATAAGCTCCATAACAGCCATATAACTGCCATTTTTTATCATTTGTAAAATTACACACACACACACACACACACACAGTGACAAAAATATATATACGTTTTAAGAAAGAAAAAAAAATTTTAAATTGTAATGCTCAGTATATACTGGTAGTATAGAAGGTGAATACAAGTCACATTTGATGTCTGCAATTGCAAGGGGTGGTCAAAGTGGTTCCCATCGGCTTCCAGACACTTCTGATTATGGCGAACTACTGCTTGAGCAATGTTGACCGAAGTGTCCACTTGTATCACTGCCCATCTGTTTCAATTTACCATGCTTCTCAAACTTATCACAAATGCATGCAGTTGTTAGGCATGTTGGAAGTTCTGTTGCATACTCCCGGCTCCATTGTTATACTTCGACAATGTTGATCAATTTCAAACACCACTTCAAAACAGTCTTGTGCTCCTTGAAGGACAACCATGCTTTTGCCATTTTCTTTGACTGTTCTGCCTGTTGCATAGTGATGCTAGCATTCATTTGATTTCTTTTAATGTGTGTGTGTGTGTATATGTATTATTGTTTTGATGAAGAGACAGACAGAAACAGAGACAGAGAGGAGGTGAGGACCCAGAGCAGTTTCCATAGTTGTATGTCATCAGTTTTCCACACAGCTAGGCAAGTAGTGGCATGCAGGGCAGGAACCGGGCAGGGTGCCTCCTTGCATGGGAGGCATGCCCCCTTGAACTGGGGGCCAAACTGGGGACCTCCCACATGGGATGCTTGCCCTAGCAAGCACCAAACTGGAGGCACAACCCAGTTCAGTTTAGGGGTCCACATGGGCCAGGGCCTGGACTCGATCCTTGGATCCTGGGGCTACAAGGTGAGCACTCAACCCACTGATCCATCCCACCATCCCCACATTCACTTGATTAGTGACATTTTTTGAGCAAATGTCATACTACATATTGCTACCGTAATTCAATTCACCTTTAAAAAGTAATACATAGATAACATCTCTTAAAAATGCATAGACATTTTTTTGGCACCTCAAGCATATACAAAGACATTGATCAATAAATGATAGCTATTATGTTCATATTTAAAATTGTGATTAATTTTGATAATGATTAAGTGATAATAGTGTGGTCTGTCACATTTTTTCTTTTTCTTTTTTTTATAATACGTGTTTTTTAGATTTACTTTATCATTTGAGAGAAAGTGAAAGAGAGAGAGAGAGAGAGAGAGAGAGAGAGACAGAGAGAGAGAGAGAGGCCCAGAGCAGTCTCTGTTGTTATACATCATTAGTTGTGACATGGTTTCATTCCATACAGGTGTATGTGGGGCCTTGAGGGTTGAGAACCAAGCCAGGGTCAGAGGCTCCCCTGTGGGAGTGAGAACTTTAGCAGCCATCCTGTCAGTCACAGCTGCACCACAGGTCAGCACATGGGTTTGCACAGGCTGGGCTCAGGGTTTGATCCCTGGACCTTGCAAGGTCAGAGCACAACCTGTTGAGCTATCCCAGCGTCACATGGCCTGTCATATTTTAAAATTGGTTTGTTGATGGGTGATGGCATAGATTTTTCTATGTGTGTATGGTTAGCATACCATCTATTTAATTAGCAAGTTTGGTCCATTTCTTTTATTTTTAGGACTAATATTAAGAAAATAATACCCCAAACTTATAAATAGTTAAAAGAATGATTGCATGTTTTTTTCAGTGTCATATTGGGGTATTATCAAACAGGCCCACTCAAACATAATTTCATTCACTATGAGTATGTAGTTTACTGTTCTCCTTTTGTTTAGATATTTTACATTTTTCTAGAGGGAAACATTGGCTTGTAGAAAATTGAGAGTGCTACAAATGATACTTGTCATATAGAAATGAGAAGTGAAATGTATATATAGGAAAAATAAAATTTATCTGGTGGAAAGATCACCTCGAAGGTTGGTGTGTAATTGTCTGTTAGAGCAATAGCCAGTTTTGTGTCTACCAAAGCAAATTTATTTCACCACACTTCAGTGCCAACGTATACTGTCTCTCAAATTCTCTTTTAACCAGCTTACCATCCTACAATTTCCCTCATTAATGAATTAAGTAAATCTCTGACATGTGCTCACTTTGTATATGTATTAGAGAACAATACACATTGAGAACAATGTGTTTATCTTTGTAAAATTATGCCTCAGTACTGTGTCTCCAGCCTCAAGGATGAACCTCGCTAACCAGTTTGATATTAATTATGTATTCTAAGTACACTGATGACATTTCTGTAAACCTCATTGGAGTGTACAAGTATACGTGTATATTTCATCTCATTAACACATCACTACTGGAACTTATATTGGTTTTAATTATTTAGTCAAAGAATTAAACCTCCTTATTTATATCAAATAAGCTTAAGAGTAGTATCACTGCATTATTTGACTTTAACATAGTAGTTCATGCATTATGGTGTTTTCAATTTGTCAATATACTCTGTTTAGAAAAGCAAATGTTTTCTTTATTAGATTTAGCTCTATTCAACTCTATTTTTAAACTTCTTTAAGGTGTAAGTTTATATTGGGGGTGGGGGTGGGGCATTTACTCATATATTTGTGATAATCCTAAGTGTTTAACAATAAAGTATTCATACATTTTTTTTCTGACCCTCCCAAAATCTGTTCTGTAATTTCCAGCCCAAGTTTCATCTCATCTTTACCTTTTTTTTCTACAAAAGGAACAAGGAGTCTTTCTTGGTTATAAACATAGTTAAATTCAATTACATTTTTCAATGCTGAGCGGGGGTGGGGACATATGGAGGGAATGAATTAGTCAGAGTTGAGGATAGGGAGAAGTTTTCCAAAGCTTTTTGAGAAGAGAACATATGAGGGTTGTGGATTGAAAAGGGAAATAAAATTTAATTAAAAAAAAAATCAGTCAGCAATGTTTTGGACCTTTTAAAGTACTTTAAGATACTTCGGTATAGAATGGAATTCCCATGAGATTATCTGAAAAATAATGGTTTATTCAAACCACGCTTTTGAATAAAGAAGTAGTTGGAAACTAACATTATAACATGATTCTTCAAGTTTACTAGATCCTAGTTTTACTCTGTGTGTTGATCATGTGCAAGGCTGTGTTTTAGAGGTGGGACATATACCAAGACAAAATGCCTCCCTCAGGGAACTTACATTCTCACTGGAGGTTGGGGGAGGAGTACAGCAAATAAACAAAGGAATAAAGACAGGATGTGTTTTATGAATCAAAGGGTGATGAGGGCTATGAAGACATAAAATAGGCTAAGTAGACTGGAGAGAGAAAAGGATACTACTTTACATAGGGAGGGAGAGTGTTAAGTGAGGCTGCTGTTTGGGAAAGAATGCATTTCATTCTAGCTAAGTAGACAAAGTTTATCAGATTCAGTAGACCAGTGTAAGTAGATATAACATTGAGTTAAGTTTCTTAGATCTGGATCCTGTTGGTCCAATGAATCTGTAGTATTTTGCATCCTTCAAGAACTAATATTTATTTACTAACCAATATCACCCCAATAAATTTAACAATAAAAAAAGACAACAATTAAAAAAAAATAGAACTGTAGAATGCAGAAATATGTCTGAAGGCAAGTATGGCTTGGAGATACAGATTAAAGAAGAGAGAATTACAATGAGCTCTCTCTAAAGACATTTTCTATTTAGAAAAAGAAGTTATATGACAGCTCCCTAGTCATGATTTGTTACAGCTGTATGGAATTCTCATAGAACATATTTGCTCAGCAGGGAAACAATGTGAAGCAACTCTCTTTTATCAGTTTGAACTTCTTTGTCAAGAGATGATTATATTCCCATAAATGCATTTTAAAGGGAAGAAAATGTGAGTCACTTTCAAGGTCATTAAAAAAGATTAAAAAAGTTAAATCCTATAATTAAAACTTTAATACACTAAACTAAGTAGCAGCAAGAGAGAGAGAGAGAGTGAGCAGAGAGAGAGAGATTTTCTCAATAAATATTGTATAGATGTGCTTTATCAATTACCTTTTTTAAAATTTTACAGTGAACAAAATATAAATGTCATGGATCAATAATAGGCTTAATGATGTTTTTCTAGCATTGTGCTCTGTGCTACCATGGCTTCTTAACAAAGATATTAAATCATTAGGAGTCATATTACAATTTCATGATAATTAACTACAAATCTGGTAATATTACCACTTTTCATTTTGCATGAAATGAAGAGGGAGAACCACAAGGTTTATTGGAGGTACATGGCAAAGGACAGAGTGACTTAATGTGTGTATATAAATCTTATAAAACTACCTATTGGACTGCATTTTATGATGGACATAAATTTCCATTCACTCTCCACTAGTGATAGAAGTGAGGTCTGCGATAGAAGCAGAAAGCTGAGATGGGAAATCACACGAGAATAAAGGGCACTCATGGTTTTCTTTGCTCCTCTTGCTCTCTCTAAACAGTTTTTTGTTCTTGTGTAAGTATTAAACAATTAAAGCACACACTCTTATTAATTCTGTCTTATTAAATGTGCTTTATTATAAAATAAGAAATGATGCTTTTATAATTAAGGAGCTGGTAGTGTTTGCCATTTTAAATTATTGCTCTGTCTATTTCTTTGGGCTTTTGGAAATATTAAGCAAACTCATATAAAATTCTATTTTAGGGAACAAAAGATCAGGAACACTCTGTGTTGCCAATATTTTCATCCCAACTAACTGTTAAAACAGAGAAATGGTAGTTTGGGGTAGAAATGACACTTTCTATGGAGTTGGTGGACCTGATGTGATTTTCATTTGCTTATTAATTTGTCTTGAGCACTGTATTAATCAAAGTTTTTTCTGTTACAAGTGACTGAAATCTAACTCAAAGTAGCACAAGAAAAGGAAAAGGGGCTATGTTAGCTCATGTAATTGAAATTTCAAGAACTCCAGGCAAAGTTGGAAAGAACAAGGTGCTTGCTTCCACAGAGAAATCTGTTTCAGACTCTCTATGTCTTAGTTTTGCTTTCCCCGGTATGCATTTAATTTTCAGGCAAGGTTTTTCCAAATGGGAGGCAGAATGGCCTCTCTGGACTCCTTGATCTTGATAGACCATTTCTTATACTTTTGATGAAAGTCTAAGTGAAGACTCTGATTGGTCCTGCTCAGACCCACTATTGATTTCAGAACTAATCCCGGAGGCTGGGAAGAGAGAACATGGTGCTTGGACGGGCCAGACCTGAGTCTCTGCCTGCCCACCTCAGGGACAAAAGGTGAATAACCTGATTTAAAGAGAATGAGTATGAAACAGAGAAGGAAAAACTTTCTGAAGCAGCGTTTGTTGAGTAAATTCATGGACCCACCACCTGACCTCATTCGTTCACTCATTCTTTTCCAACTAACATTTAAAGACCAGTCTCAAAGTATGTTCTATCAGGCACTACACTGGTCGTGATCTAAGGATTTTACAAAACAACCTAGCCTTGAGACGCTGGAGTAGTTCAGCAGGTTGAGCACTTGCTTTGCAACCACAAGGTCCAGGATTGCATTCCTGCTGCGGCCCCTGCAAATTCATATGCTGCACTGTGGTACAACTGGTAACTGCCAGGATGGTGCCGAAGTTTCTCGCTTTCCATGCAGGAGGCCTCCAATTTGGTTACCACACCACATGGCCCCACATCCACCTGTGTGAAATGAAACTATGTCACAACTAATGATGTACAACTATGGAGACTGCTCTGGATCCTCTCCTCTTCTTTCTCTCTCTCTCGTTCACCTTCTCTCAAATAATATATATACACATTTTTTTTAAGAGCCTAGCTTATAGGAATTTTTATCGTAGAGGGAAATCACCATGTAAGAAAACACATATAATATAATAAGATATAGTATTCAAAGTTAGTTATTTCCCAAGGGTAGGTATTTCAGGTGTGCTCCTTAGAAAAAGGAAAGTTTTGAAAGAAACACTTAGCATAGAACTTGATTTCTGCTCAATGATAGCAGCATGGATCGAGATGAGAACACAGTGCATGTACGGGCTGAAGTGGTTCTTATGTCAATATGGAACTGTCACAGAGAATTAAGGGAAGTGGCAGGAAATAGTGATGGACAGGTAGTTAGAGGCAGATCTTCTTTTTTAAAATTTTATTGTTTTTGACAGACAGAAGGGGAAGGCCCAGAGTAATCTCCATAGCTGTACATCATCAGTTTTCAACATGGTTTTGTTCCTCACACATGGGCAGAGGCCATGCAGGGCGGGAACAGGGCTAAGCACCTCTAACATGGGAGGCATGCCCCCCTTGAGCCAGGGGCCAAACTGGGATGTGAGCACTGAACTGGGGGCCTCCTACATGGGAAGCACACCCCAGTTCAGCATATGGGTCCACACAGGCCTGGGCAGGGATTCAATCTTCATTGCCTAGGGCTGCAAAGTGAGCACTTAACTTGCTAAGCCATCCTGGCTTCCCCTAGAGGCAGATTTTGACAAGCCCTTCATGTCAATCAAATGGCCCTTTATTATTTTTTTCTTCTGTCAGATTGGGGGTATTGATCAGAGGAATAATAGTATATGTCGAGTGTGTACGCTAAAAAACCTGACTCTTATGGGCACATGGAGACTTATTTGAAAGTATTTGAAACTAGATGCAAGGTAGTTAGTAGGAAAAAGGTTTTGTCACCTTCTCATTTTCAGAGGATTCACTCACTCACTCACTCACTCACTCACTCACTCACTCACTCACTCACCCGCTTGCTTATTCCCTCCCACCTTCCCTCAAGAGATACTTACTGAATGACTGCTATGTACTGGTTACTGTGTGAGACAAAGTCTAAGGAAATGGCAATGGGGATAGAAAAAAAGAGACATGTATGAAAACAATTTAGTAATGAGTAACTGATTTAACGTCAAATAGCTCTAAGAGGGAGAAGACAAGACTGGTTGGTTTCCAGTCTGAGTTTTTGGGAGGAGAGTGATAAAAATTCTCTGAGCCAGGTATTGTCTGACTGTTTACTTGTATGTAACATGACACCAATTACAAGAACTGTTTCATATGGCTACTTATGAAGACAAGGTGAAATAATATATATGTGAAAGGGTTTTATAAACTTGGAAATATAAAATGAGGGCAAGATTTAAAAAAAAATATATATATAGCATTTTCAAATACTGCCTGCTTTATTTTCATTCCACGAGGCTATTTTCTCCCTACAAGAACTACCCATTGTGCAGAATACATTAAACCACAAGACTTTACTATCTAGTTAAAATAAGCATCATTTAGATTGTAATGTCAGTCTTTACAAGCCTAATTTTGTATATTTTTCTTTCATTATGCAGATGTTGGTTGGAGAGAGGTAGATAAGAGCCAGCTGAGTTTCTCATAACATGGTACTATGCAGACTTGGGCAAAAATGGTTGTGTTTAAAGCTGATTCATTGGGATTTATGAGAGATAATGTTGTATAGGTACAAGAACTGTTTAGTGAGGTTCCTTATGGGACACTCAGCATTATGGATTCATAATTTGCATTCATTGCAAACACTGGAACAACTTTCTTTGAACCATTAAAACTAAGGTATTGCAAGGCTGTTAAAGATGCCAGAAAGCAGTGAAATCACAACAGGTTCATTTATTAGAGAAAGTACTAGCAAGATTGAAGCCAGAATTACAAATACAGGTTTCATCTGCTTGGTGATAACATTGAACTTTTTACAGCCTAACCGTGCAAAGGAAGATGCTGTGATGTGAGTAGGCTAAATATTCTGAAATCATATAGCAATACACCCAGCCTGCCAGCCAGCCATTCATCCACTTGTGCTGGTGCAGATGCTGAAAAAAATAATATCTCTACAGAGTGTAATTAAAGAGAAATACATAAAATATATTTACAATAAAATGAAAATTTGAAATGATAAGCTAAATGTAGTATTTTGA
This sequence comes from Craseonycteris thonglongyai, assembly GCA_004027555.1. Lineage (NCBI taxonomy): Eukaryota > Metazoa > Chordata > Mammalia > Chiroptera > Craseonycteridae > Craseonycteris > Craseonycteris thonglongyai. The sequence continues at coordinate 26,546 of PVKE010010458.1, read as the reverse complement.
TGCTGTTGGGAAGACAGAGCAGTAGGACGGAGAGGCAATTGCTGAGAAGAAAACAAAAAGAAAGGACATTTCAGGAAGCAAAATTAAGAAATGAGTGTTGTATTACAAACGAAGTTGAAAATTCAGCTCCCTGGGCATCACTAATTCCTGCAAATTCAATCAGCTAGCCTTTTTCACTTTCATCTCCAGGATTCCTGGTTTAAAGGCAAATTAAGCTAAATGTTGCTCCGTAAAGTGTCGAACGTGAAAAATTCATCAAAATTCAGGAGACTAGAGAAACAAAAAATAACCAGACATTCTCAATGCTGGCATAATGAAATACCAACTGGCTGACCTTTGCTGCTGTCCAATGTAGAAATAATTACTCCTCTTATGTCTTTATCACTTTGCACACCTCGCACAAAGTAGGATCACAATAAGCAGGTGATCCTACAATTTTTTGAATCTGACAAAATGTCATTATTAATTCACTCCAGTTTTTATAAATTATATTTTCTTTCCTCTCCTAAGTTAATTTTTCCCTGTGGTCACAAGACATTATCAATATAAATTCATATAAACAAATCAAAAAGAAATTAAAATTTACCTTAAAGAATGTGTCAGACTTCCTTTTGCAGGTGCACAGAAAGTAAAATATTATTATTAGTTTAAAGGAAATCATGACAGTTTCCTACTAAAAATGGGAAAACTTTTGTGGAGGACACAACACACCTGGTATACATCAAAAATTAATTTATATTATCATGTGTTTATAATATATAAATCACCATTGTTTCCTAAACTGATAGCAGAGTGGAACATCTATGAACTTAATAGCATTAGTTTCATTACTCCTAATAACTGATTTATTATAATTCAGATAAAACTATATGTGTAATGAATGGGCAAAGGAAATCATAGAAATGTTACAAAAAAAATAACATCCTTGTGATCACTGGATAAGGTAATACCAGATCTCTTTAATCTAAACAGAATTTCTCTTGATTTTTTTTGCATATTTTAATTGAAATAATCTGGTCTAGATTTACAATCCAGATGAAAAATGCCAACTTTGAGCCTCTCAAATTATATAGTGATAAACATGCCAATTAACTTATCTAATCTGATGAATGGAATGACACTAACCTCATGTAGTTATAAGAATAAAATTAAATAGTATGTAAAAGTTCCAGCATATGATCCAAAGTGCAAAAGGCATTTAATAAATATTTGTTCCACTTATCCACTCCTTTGTTTTATCATTCAACCAACATTAGCTTTTGCAATTTGTTTTGAGCAATAAACAGTCAACTTTTTATACTTATGCTTTGGCATATGTGAAAATTCATATGCAAAATAAAAAGAATGTGGCTGAGTCAAAACTTTGACTTTCAATTCTTAATAAAAATTCAAGGGGAAGCCGGGATGGCTCAGTGGGTTAAGCACTCATTTGCAGCACTGGGGACCCAGGATCGAATCTCGGCCCCGGCCTGTGCGGACCCATGTGCGCACCTGGGGAGTGCCCCCAGTTCAGTTCTCTCTCTGTCTTTGTATCTCTCTCTCTCTCTCTGTCAAAAACAATAATAATAATAATAAAATATATAAGCTGCTTAATACCATAGGCAAGTCACTTAACTCCAGTGCTTCTAACTATAGGTAGTTATTGCTATAAACTGTATAACTATATCAATATTATGAGGCATATGAAGTAGAATAACTGAAGTGTTATTTAATATTTTTAAGATGCTTTATATCAATTTACATTGTTTTACTTTTTTTAAAATCTTTATTTAATGTTTGATAAAACTTTATTTATTTATTTATTTATTTAGTTCATACTTCTCTATTAATTTTGGTCAGATATTTTCCCCCTTTATTTATAAATTAAAATTTTTTTTTTTAGAAGATTGATTTTATGTCTTTTGACAGAGAGAGACAGAGAGAAGACCCAATGCAGTCTCCATAGTTGTACATCATCAGTTTTCAACATAATTTAGTTCCACACAGGTGGGCAGGGGCCGAACAGGGCAGGAACTAGGCTGGGGGCCTCCCTCACGGGAGGTATGCCCACGTGAGCCAGGGGCCTCCCACATGGGAAGCTTGCCCTGGCAGAAACTGGACAGAGGACCTCCTGCATGGGAAGCACACCTTTAGTTCAGCATATGGGTCCACATAGGCTGGGGGATGGGATTCAATCCTCTGACCCTGGGGCTGCAAAGTGAGTGTTTTACCTTTTGAGTCATCCCGACTTCCCTGAATTTAAATTTCTTAGAATTTGTAATGTCACCATTGGAAGGGAACTTAGATGTTATCTAATGTGTTGAGGGCCCACATACCACTGTTTCCTGTTCCCATATTATGGCGGACATCACTTGAATGCCTTTAACAACAGGAAACTCACTGATTCCTGAAGCATTGTGTTCTTGTATCCAATAAGCACAGCTACGAGAATTATTCTTGTGCTAAATGAAACTCTGATCTCTTTCTCAGCTTCTTCTTACCAGAATTCTACTCTTAAAGGTCACAGAGACTAAGTTGATACGCTGCCACATGGTAGCCCTACAAAGATTTGAAAATGAGTAACTTTCATATACCTAGTCTATATTCATTCATCATATACAATGCGTTAAGTGTTTCAAAAGTATATCTTTTTATCCAAAGACTCATAATTGTTTTTATAATTACAGCAAATGTGGAATTTCATTATAATATGCTGCCGCATCTTGGAATGAATGAGTTTTATAATATGTTGTCATTCATATATCTATACATTCTGTTTGAACACAAAACACATATCTCTAGTTTTTTTTTCTAAAGTTACAGGGACCTTATGTTTCAACCCATACATACATTAGCATTTCAGATGTCTCTTTGAATGCTGGAACAATCCTAAACCAAAAACAATTAACAAAAAACCAAATAGGTTAAAGCTTGCTCAGTTATGCTCAAGGTAGAAAAAATCTTCATCATTATGTTTGAAGACACAAGAAATGGAAATAACTCTTTCCTAATCAATGAATGGGATCATGTCTAGGGTGGGGCCAGGCAAACAGGGAGCAGGCCCCAGGCTTATGAGTAAAGGACATTTTTTGTCCCCAGGGAGACTACAAACTCTGATGCAGAGAAAGCAACCTGGAGACCCAAGAAGGCTAAATTTGACTCTGGATATATTGTTTGGCTGATATAATACTAAAACAAAATAAAACAAAATGCTGCTTTGAAAAATCAGGAGGTTCTACATAAAATTTAGATTTTTACCTTTTCAAGAATCTAGGCAACACAGGGCCTACATGTGTCAACAAGTCAGGAATTGAATGATAAAACTGATGAAATGGAGCCTCTCCAGGTGGCCACAGTTCCCACATCCTCCTGTGTAGGGGGTTCTGGGTCCACTGCTGCCGTTTTTATTGTCTGCTAGATTGTTGTGGGCATCTAAAATCCCAGTTAATGAGAATCTCCAGAGTGTGCTTACTTGCCTTTATTTTTCTGCCACATTCTTCCCTCTTCTAAACCTGTTCTTCTCTGAAATTTTTTACTCAATCCAACATAGCGCACACATGTGCACAGTTTCTCTGGTTTAATTCCTCAGGCCATACAGTCTGCTTTGATGCTCAGATCTCCTCATCTGACAGATGTTGAGACTTCTCACCATCACCTTTTCACCTCTAGTCTCGTGGTTTTCCGGCATTTTTTTTTTCCTGTCCTGTTGCCTAACCAACAGTGTTCTCATATGGAAAACACTCATTTCTAGCACTGCTCACTCTGGCCTTCAGTGAGAAGACGGCCTGCAGTGATGTGCGTGGCCAGACCCGTTGCCCCTCCTCCCCTCGCCCATGTGGAATCTGATACTCTTGGTCTTTAATAACAGAAAACTAGAAGCCAGTTAAAATGTCTACTGATCAGTAAACACATAAAAAGTCTAACAAAACACTTATGCTCATTAGTAATCAGAGGAATACAAATTAAAGCAAGTGAGAAGTTTCCCAGTCATCAGTTTGCTGATTATATTACTCTTTATTACTTTTGCATTTTCTTATTTTTTCATAACAAAAGTTGGAAAAAGAAAAAGAACTCTGCTTATCTTTCTTTTCTTATGCACAGTCTGTTGAGATGGATATGAGAAAGGGAATGTGTTGATATGGCTTTGGTAACCAAAGATTAGATGGAGGGAAGTTTCTCTTAATAGAAGCATTTTTTCAGTAAGTGAAAGAGCAATGATAGAATTAGTCAGTTACCATTTTGCAATCCCAATGAATTGAAAGATCCAGACAATGATCCTATAAGGTTGCCAACCACACACGCACGCACACGTGCGTGCACGTGCACATACACACACACACACACACACACACACCACTCTACCTTATGTGCCTCTCATGTGTCACTACTTCTAAAGTAGTTTAGCCACCCCCATTCATTAAAAAATTGAACCTAAATTAGATCAATTCTCTAGATCAGAGGTATCCAATCTTTTGGCTTCCCTGGGACACATTGGAAGAAGAAGAATTGTCTTAGACCACACATAAACTACACTAGCATTAATGACAGCAGATGAGCTTTAAAAAAATTGCCAAAAAAATCTCATAATATTATAAGAAAGTTTATGAATTTGTGTTGGGTCATATTCACAGTTGTCCTGGGCTGCATGCAGCTTGCAGGACCAGGTTTAACAAGCTTGCTCTAGATATAACTACCAATTTATATAAAATACAGAATCACTTCTCGGCCTTTTGGCTAAGATCAAATGTAGAAAATACAGAGAAGAGAGGAATGTGTTAAATTAAACCATAGGGCCAAAAAAATTTCTGAAACTTCGATATCTCAAATGACCTGTTTTTTTTTCCAATGTATAAATTACCGTATTTTCCGGCATATAAGACGACCGGGTGTATAAGACGACCCCCTAATTTTACAGTTAAAACATAGGTTTAGGCCTATATTTGCTGTATAAGACTACAGCCTCGGAAGTGGGCTTCCGACACTTTCCTACACTCTTTTTATAATCATAATTATATTGTGTTTCTTGTAGTCAAAACACATAAACATAAAAGCCTACCAACCGCTTTCAATCAAAATTCAAATTTTGATCTTGTTTTATATACACAGAGTGTTAAAACTGTAAATTTTATGAGACAGTTTGAAGTCTGAACCCCATCAAGGCATTTAATGATCTCAAGGAATTGCTGTTAATTATTTAAAGATGTGGTAATGGTAGTATACCTATTGCCCCTTTCCTTCTCTCCCCAAAGATAAGTCTTCCTCCTTTAGAAACATATACCTGGAATAAATATTGGTGACTTCATATAATGTCTGACATTTGGCTCAAAAAATACAGGCAAGAGGAAAGTGAGTAGAGGTATCAATGAAATTTTCTCTAATTTTGAGTATTTTTCGAAATCGTCCACAGTAGAAGTTGAAGAACAAACAAATGGAAGAACAGAGGCTGGGCTTCCCCTCGTCCTTACACAAAGTTTGTAAGTGCTCATCTGACTCATCAGCGGACCCTCAAACATGTGCTATGGAGAAGATAATGTCCTGGCCTCACAAGACTGTATCTATTCAACCTTGAAAGAAATTTGGTTGTTTTTGGTCTCAAAGAAGAAAATCTCATTTATCTCTTTGCACAGTTAACAGAAAAAGCACACTGTTAACAGCAAACAAATGGCAACTCTGTAAGTGGATGTTAATGAAATTTTAATGAATGTGAGGTGCTGGCATAGTGCACCCCTACCAAGCTCACTTAAAAAAAAAAAGATAAAAGGGCTGCTCTAATGCTGGAAGCTTATAAATGACAACAGCAGCATGAAAGCCAGAATGAAGGGAGCCTTGTGGGATGTAGGTATTTCTCAGCCTAGTCCATTTTTTTGGTCTTTATTTACCTGGTTGCCTGGAGACCCTCTGAGTCCCAAGGTCAGACAGGCTGTGGTTTCCACTGCTGGAGGCCATACACAGGAGAAGGAATCTGTGATTTCTGCTCTCATCCTTGGCTGCCTCTGGATATTGCGGGCTCCTGCATAACTCTAAATATTTATTGCAGATTGTTTCTCTTTGCCCTGCTAAGCAGTCTATAAACTCTATCCTGGAGAGGGGCAGGGAGAGTTACTGCCTGTTGATATACTCACCCAAATAAGTGCTGAGTTCTTCACTGCACACGTATGGATTTTGGCTCCAGGCCCAGAATACCTGAGTCAATGTCAGAATCCAATTGTTACAGCATGTTTGTGTTTTAGAGACAAGAAAGGTGTGCATCTGAAGATCTAAAAGCTGTCCACATTTACATTCCAACTTTCTTTTTAATTAAGCAGACCGCAAAGATCAATAGAGAATTTACTAGTGTAGGGGAGCATGCTGGAATGATTTCATGGGGGAAAAAAAACAAAAAAAAGAGAAAGAAAGAAAAAGAAAAAAAAAAACAAAAAAAAACTTGCTACATTGACAGATGGAGGGCAAGGGAGCTGTTTACCAAATCATCTTTAACTGGCTGGATGTTTCTCATTCATTTTAGATTCCATTCTTTCTATCTACTACTCCCCACCCAATCCCAAACTTGGACCACAAGTTTTCCAGAATGTTAATGATACCCCATGGCTTTAGAGTGTATTTTCCATGAGAGAACAATTTCCCACTTTTATAATGCTAGAACAATCATGTGCATTGTTAGAAACACCTAAATGACTTTCACTTTGTCAGACAAGAATAGTAATTCTCCATTGTCAGCTCCCAGTGACTGAAAGTACGCATATAATACAGTCAGTGCATTATTAATGACTTCTTTTAAATGACTCAATCACACTATGAGATGCTTTTCAAACATCTTATTTTATATAATTTTTCCAGTTGGAAAAGTATGCCCACAAATTAAGTAAATACAATAGGTGAATAAAATCAGACATATTGTATTGGATATTCTCCAAACAAATTGTCCTTCAAAGAGATTGCCAGAGTAAGTGATCACTTTTTCCTGACAGGTGGGGACCAGGTAAATGATATAACTTGATCTGGCTACCCAGATTGAGAGCTGGGCACTGGAGTCTGATAGCCATGATGTGCTGGCTTCATTATATACTAAAGATGTTATCTTGAAAAATCTCTGAGTCCTCATTTCTTCTGTGAAATGAAGCTAATGAGGCATTATGTGAGGATTAAATGAGCTAATGCATGCAAAGTGAAATGTTGACTTCTTATTCTGGTTCCAAGCACCCAGGGGGAAGACTAGGGCAGGCAAAGCGGTCTTAGCAGCTGGCCACCCATACTGCTCTGAACTCTGGGACAGGGGACCAGGAAAGATAATATCTACTTTCCTTGTTTCCTGCCTAGCAGTGAAACAAGTCAGCATCCATTTCCAGTTTTTGGCTAATTTAACACTTGCTGTCAAGATGTCACCCATATCCCCTTGACCCACCAGCTTTACCTCTAGTTCTTATTGCCTGCATCTCTATGCCCAAAGGCTTTTCCTGCCCCTTGTAAGATGTTCTGTGTTGCCACCGCAGGCTGGACATGCCAAGGAATCTAACACCGCTGGGAGAAATCCACAACCAGTGACTAATGGAGGTGGGTGGATAAACAGCCCAAGTCTTGTGGCCTGTGGGTGGGAAAATACTGAGGAATATTTCCAAGTGTGTCCAACTCACAGCCCTTGGGCCACATATGGCCCAGCACAGTTTGAATGTGGCCCAACACAAAGTCATAAATTTTCTTAAAACATTATTTGATTTTTTTTGCAATATTTTAAAATTATTTATTTATTTATTTATTTATTTATTTATTAGCTTATCAGCTATCATTACTGTTAGTATATTTTATGTGGCCCAGGGAAGCCAAAAGTTTGGAGACCCCTGTACATCTCCCAGAGTTTTCCAATGGGATTAAACCTCTGTTGCCCATCGTGCTAACTTGCTTGGGAACATACCCTCAGCATCCTTCTATTCCCTGCCTCACGTTCCTCTCTCCCTACTGTTTTTTCTTGGGATCACCTTGGCAATAACCTATTTGTCCTGGAACCTTTATCTCCATATCAGCCTCTGGAGAAACCCAAAAAGAGACAGTTGATCAAGACTGGTTTTGGCCAGCAACAACCAGCACAGAATTTTCCAGAATCTTTGGAAAATATAACCCAACTGTGCTGAGTAGACCCAATTCATGTTTATGACTATACATTTCTGATGGGTCCTCAACTCTGGAAGAGAAGCTACTGAATTTTCCTTAATAAAATTACTTCTCCATCTTTGGGTGACTGATTCACTCCTTCTCCACTGAACTGTTTAACCTCCACTTGGGTTCTGGATTATACTCTCTTTTACTTTCTCAGTGACTTTACTCCCGGAACTATCTACTTTTCTTTATGAAATCTCAGTTTCTTCCCTTTAGAAGGTAATTCTCATTGGAATATAAATAAAAGCAATTAAAACAAAAACACTAACCCCACAAACCTTCTACTTCATTCCCTGCTCCTTGTTCTTTTTCATCACAAAACTCAAATTGTTATCTCTCCTGTACCTTCTACTACCTCATCTCCCAATTTCTTTTTGTACTGCTCAAAGTAAGATTTTGCCATCTTTATTCCACTGTAGCCATTCTTATCGAATAGACAGTGATTGATAGCTTACAAAGGCAAGTGGTCAAGTCCCCATTCTCATCCTGCTTGATCTTCCAGCATCATTTAGCATAGTTGATATATTCTCATCCAGGACATCTTGTCTGCTTATTGCCGCTCCTACTTTGCCAGCTGCTCCCTTAAGTTTCTTTACCCAAGACTCCTCCTCTTCTTCCAGACCTCTAAGTATCAGAACTACTGTATCTCCATCTGCACCCATTTTTTTTGTGTGATCTCAGTTGCATAGCTTACATGTCCATCGCTGATATACACAACCTGTCTAGATATCTCTGAGCTGCAGGACTTACATATCAAACTGCTTGCTCAGCCTCTCCATTAGGCTCTTTAATAGGGTGTCTCAAATTTGATACTTCTCAATATCCTTCTACCAGTCCTTCTAACTCACAATAAGTTCTTTCACTATCTTTTCAGTGACCAAGCCATAAGTTTTGACTTGGCTCTTTCCTTCATACATTATAACAAATATACTGGTAAGTCCTTTTGTCTCTACCTTCAAAATATATCTCAATCTGACCACTCATCACCATCTGCATATCTACCAGCTTTGTTCTTCCCTAACCAGTCTAACCTACTTAAGATCACTACTATTTCAAATCTTCATTCAATATGTGTTCATTGATTGATCAACAGAGCAGACAACCAGTTTAAATTTTGAGAGTTTTTTGTGAACTCAAATGTTGAGGGAAGGCACTAACATTTTGTTTACAACAATATATTTGTGAACAATTCATACTTGCCTATACACAATGTATTGCTCCCCATTGCTCTATCTCTTTTAACTTCAGATCTGTTTCCTTCTTTGCTAGTACTTCCTTTATCCTATTCTTATTTTCCTCTATTGGCTTCCTCTGACCTATATCATGTCATTATAAATTACCTTTATGACTTGTCCTTTATTACTGCTGTTATTAATTTTATTTTCCTTTCTCTCTCTCTCTCTTTTTTTTTGGCATCCTGTTGTCTTAGGGAAATTAGGTGCTTTTTCAAGGATAAGTTACAAAAAGTTTGGAAGCAGGAGTAGTCCTAATCCACCCCAACTCAAAATTTTGTTAAAGAGGAATTTTTTTATTCCCAACAAGGACTTAATATTCACATAGCTTTTGATTTCCTCTATGTCTGGCATAGAACTAGACTCATTATCACTGTAATGACTATATCAAGCACAGTAGCTTAAAGAAGTTATGAGTTATTTTTCTGTCAGTCAAAAGAAGTCTACAAAGAGATAATTCAGAATTGGCATGGTAGTTCTATGATGCTATCAGTACTTCAGACTTCTATTTTCCATGCTATTATCCTTTGCACATGGCTTCTACACTCCAGCTTGCTTTGTGGTTTTAAGATAGATGCCATGCTCTAGCCATTATGTACCAATTCAAAGCAGGAAAAAGAAGGAACAAAGGTAATTTTCTAGCTGAATCAGACCCATTTTTAAAGAACTTTTTTGGAATCACTGCAAAAACATTATGCCTATGTGCCCTTGAGCAAAATTTATTTACATGATAAACCTTACTGAATACTGAAAAAAATTTATGTAATTTTTTATCTTGGGGCATTGTGTTTTCCAGTTAAGGGAGGAATATTTAGAAAGAAGAGTAGAGAAAAGATCCTGGACAACCATAACAAAATAATAATTATAATGATAACTAATAAGTATTAAGTACATTAAAAGCTAGGAGTATGCTGAGTAATATATGTGCATTTTTTTCTTTTAGTATCTCCATTTTACTGATAAAGAAACTGAGACACAAAGCATTAAATAACTTGTTCAGTATGACACAGATGATAAATGTTGGAATCTGGGTTTAAACCTTCACATAGAATCTTGAGAGCTTAGGCTTCTAATCCTGTGCTAAGGGAAGGTTGATGTTCCCCCAACCCCATTCTCATTCCAAACACCATTTGTCTTAGCTGATATGAACCATGACTCTGTTATTAAAAAAGAAAGAAAGAAAGAAAGAAAGAAAGAAGAAAGAAAGAAAGAAAGAAAGAAAGAACATGTGTGTGCCTGAGCATGTGTGTTTAACCTTATATTATACTTTAAACTGAGAAGTCTGAAATAAAATATTAGGATATGTTGGTACCTGCACTCTGACCTCTTAACTCTTTCACCAGATATCAATTTTGTTCATCTCTTCCTTGATTCCAATCTGGAATTTAAGGCCAGCTGTAAGCATCTTCATGGACAATTCCCAGGGTCGAATTTCAAATAATTTGACCAGAGGTGTGGGTCTCATTTTGTAAATGTCACTATTACTTTGGTTAATAAAAGTGTAGGCTTAAGAAATACAATGGCATATGCGTAGGCTTTAAATGTCATTCTATCCTGATATATACCCCGAGATGGAGCAGTCATGGCAGACACTGTAATTCCCATTGTACAGATGTTGATGATGAAAGTCAAAGGCTTCAGGTTGCGTCAACATTGCATGTCTAGGGAGGAATGGTTCTGGGCTTCACAGGCAGGACCCCTAATTTATCAGTGGCACTAAAGTATGAAGCCACCGGGAAGGAGCTCCTGCTTGGACAGGACCCCGACTTGGAACTGCCAGAACCTATCTTAGCTATTCTGTAATCATCTGTTTTAGAGCAAAACTATGAATACCTGGCAAAGATGGGAAAGAGAGAGGAGAAAGATGTGGAGTGCAGATGGGCAGGGAGGAAAACTGGAAGAAGAAAAAGAGACTGGCTGGCACAATGAGAGTAAGGTTGAAGTTCAGCATGACTACCTTTGAGATGTATGGTAAGCACCAGGCAGCATTCAATGGTAGAAGGAGTCCAAGAATTCCAGCACAAGTCAAGTTCATGTAGCTATGTGGGACTAGTGTTTGTCCCTGACTAGTGTTGAATAAATTATTTTTTAAAAATTTGAATTTTAAGTGTCATGATGCCAGTGAGTTATTGGATACATTTTACATTTACTTTAAGGCTTTACTTTCTGTTTTAATGAGTATTTGTAGAGCTACAATGATGAAGATACAACTGGCTACCGGTTACTGGGTACCTCCTATACATCAGGCATTAAATTTTGTACCTTTCATATGTGACCTCATTTAACCCTAACACAACCCTGCAATGTTTGTTATTCTCGTTTTATTGATTAAGAAGTTGAGGCCCATAGAGCTGAGGCAATTTCCTCCAGTTCCTACAGGTAGTAAAGGACAGGCATGAGAACTGGAATTCAAGGTTTTGACACATTAACCTATGTTCTGACATCCAAATCCATCATATACTACCTAATGAAATAATAAATGAGTATATCATTGTGATAGTGCTAATAATTGGAAGTGATCAAATAAGAAACTGAAGCATACTTTAACCAGGGTTTGCTGTTGGTTATTTTTCTAACACTGCTGCTTCTGAGGCCAAGATAGGTGAATAATATTGTGTGTGTGTGTGTGTGTGTGTGTGTGTGTGTGTGTGTCTGTGAGTTTAGACTAGAAAATTTCCTTCTTATTTATTTCCGTTCTTCCTTCTGCTATTTCTAACTCCCACTTTTGAAACAATCTTGAGTCATTATCTATGGACACAGCTACTCATAGAACGAAATAATCCAGGGTCATTTAAAAATCTCTTAGGCAGAAAGCATTAATGTTCTTTTTGTGTGTGTCTCTGGTTACTGGTAACATGTCTCCATTAAATCTTAAGCACAGCATAAACAAAGCATGAAGAGATTGTGAATGCTTATTAATTCAAGAAAGAGACATCTCAGCTCTGCAGATCATGGTAACTGTCAGAACAGACCCCGAGGAAGTCATTTTAAAGCCAATAGTATTTTCATGTATTTTGGCTACTCTAAATCGTATTTTTCTAGAGAAATTGACATTGCCAAAAAATATGCATTTTTGTTTAAGATTGTGTGGACAAAGACTTACACTTCAGTGACTATCCTCATTATTACTCATGCAAAGTAATCAATACTGTCTCAACTCAATCACATCCCTACTGTGTTTTTTGTAGATTTTATACACCTACCTGTACTAAAGAAGGAAGTAATTGCAGAGATAAGGCAAAGCACATGTAATAGGGCCCTGTTTGAGATCCAGCCTTTTTTGCTACTGGGTTCAAACATAAACAAGTGTGGGAACCCACCTGGAATCTGCATGAAAAAGAGAAAAAACTAACCTGAAAGGATCTAGATCAGAGTGTGCAAGTTTCAGTGCCTCATTTGATTGAAAAGAGAAGGAGTGAAATCTAGCTTTTGTTATGTTTTTTTTTTGTTTGTTTGTTGTGTGTGTGTCCAACAGGCCTTGTGTGATTTGAAGATAGCTCTTATGGTCCTTTTTTCTTTACAACACAGTTCACTTTTCTCATGGTATAGTTCATGATACCAGTATTCTTCTTGAAATATACCCCCACCCCTGAAATGAACTTGGTATATGGCCCAACCAAAGTATAGTTGACTTGTATTTATTTATTTTTACTTAGAGAATCTACTCATTAATTTAGCTGAAAACCTTGGCTTGGCATTACCTAAAGCCTCCAGATAGTTCTTATTCATATTTAGCCATTGCAAAAATGTTCAACATTTTAAAACAGTGATTCCTAAATATGGTTGCTCATTAGACTCACCTGGAAAGTTTCAAAAATGGTGCTTACTATATTCTACTGCCAGAGATGATAATTTAGTTGATCCTAGGGTATGGCTTAGGTTTCAAAATTTTTCAAAGGTTCCTAGGTGATTTTAAAGTGCATCCAAGTTTGGGAACCACTGTTCTAGCCCTTTTTGCTCAAAGCAGTCATTGCTATTGGCATCACTTGGAAACTTGTTAGAAATGCGGACACTTGGCCCCATCTAGACCTGCTAAATTAGGTTCTGCATTTTAACAGGATAGGCTGGTGATTCAAGTAGATAAAGCTTGTCCAACTCGTCGCCCGCAAGCTGCACACAGCCATGCCCTCTGAGCTTAACCTGCCTGTGGCAGCATGGCAACTGGGGACAGAAGGCGCTGGAGATGAGAACATGTTTCAATTCAGAGTGTCTCCAGAGACAGAAAAGCCAGCAAGATGGTGGCCAGCTAGGCAAGAGTAGTGACCATTCACCCATCTCACTGGCTTGCTGAGCCACTCCTTCCACTGAGAGGGGGCCTTTAATTACTCCACAACAGTTTCCTGGCAACTCTTTCTATTTGGAGAGCTAAGGTAGAAATGGAGGGAGAGAATATTGCTATTCCCCCCAATCCCTTTTTGGTGATGAGGCCTAGGGTGCAGATAGCTGGTGGGTTTGCTTAAGAGTACTGGTCAGGCTACCTAGAAGAGGACCCAGACTGGTAAATGGTGCCATGAGACAGACAGCCATGTCAGGACAGTGGCCTGGCCAAAGTTTCAAGGAATAATAGGAGGTTGGAAGAGTAGCCAGGGATTATGGTCACCAGATTTCATTGTCCTCAAAGGGCATTCATTCCCCAGTGTCCTGTTTATTCTGGGACTTGGGATTTGTGCTGGTACTCTGACTTTCAGGCAGTCAACACCAGTATTTAAGTTCATACATCTCTCACTGGTTGGGAGTTAGGGGGCCCATCCAGGAATCTTGACATTATCTCTCTTAAAGAAGCTATTGGTTTTGCAGGGGAATTACCGAAAGAGAGTTCTAGAGAGAGAGGGCTCTACGAAGCTCTTCAGCTTCCCTCTGCCAACTGTCCTGGGTCCTGCCCATTCTCTTGCATCTATCTTGCATCTTAACTTACATATGTCATAAGGCTTTCTTAGACTCAACAGGATAGAATGATGCAAAGACCCAAATAACCATCAACATTAAACAAATATATCACACATAAAAACATTTTATCTCTGCCCCCCTTTATCCTGCCAAATCCACAATCTGTTCATTGCCAAGTTTTCTCTGAAGCATGATCTTTGGCACCACTTCCCTCCACATCCTTGCCCCTTGACTCCTGTCCTCAAGGGCTCAACAGTACAGTTGGCCTCTTCATTGCCAAGTCCAGAACCTTTTATTAGTTTCAGCTCATTTAATCTCTTTATGAGGACCTGTATTTGATATTGTTGAGTATATTTTCTTTTCCTTTTCTTTGAGAAATAGTCAAACATGGCCCTGGAAAATTACGGTAGACACACACACACACATGCCATTTACACAAAGTATATTTTATTCTTTATAAAATTGAATGATATTTTCTAGTCTTCTCTGTTTCTTGCCTTACTTGACAGTTTATATTACAACCCCCTTAAAATGATCTGCCATAGGCCTAACTCATTCTTTTAAATATTTTGAAAGTTTGGTAAATTATTCAACCATTCCCCCATTGATGGATATTTTATTTGTTTTTAGACATTTTCTACTCTGGTCTAGTGATTTTATGTTAAGAGATAAATTCCCAGTTAGGAGATGGTGGGATCAAGGGGCACGTGTATATTTAATTTATATTTAGCATGTATATTTAATTTGAATAGATGCTGCCAGCTGGCTTTCTAATGAAGTTGTACCATTTCACATTTCTACTGTGTATATGAGTAACCCTTTCTGGAAGCATCATAGTCTTTTTTCAATTTTGACAAATCTATTGCATTTCCTCAACTACTATAGAAGTGAAACATCTTTTAAAATGTTTGTTAGCCATTTGGATGTGCTCTAATGTGAACCCAGCTATTTACATCCTTATTCAAATCACTTAAGCCCTGCCCCCCTCCTGCCCCCCACTGGAGGTTCAACTGCTTCACACAGTTATTACAAGGATTAAATAGAATATTTATGTGAAGGCTTTGCCCAGAGTTTCACACAAACAACATGCTTGGTAAGTGGTAACTGGTGTTGTTTTTCATTCATTTTTTTCTTATTTAGTTGATCTTTAATCTCAAACCTTTAAAATGCTGGTGTTTTCCAAAAATCCACTGTCAAATCCCTTTATTCCTGACAATCCACATTCTCTCTGGATAATTGCAGTTACTGTTTCAATTTTACAATCTTTATTCTGCTGAGAAATCTGAATCTCTAATTCTTATTTGTCTTTCAAGTTTATTCACAGCTGTTTCAGGATCCTACTGGGCCCCATTTTCCAGGCATCCCTCTCCCCAGGCCAGCTCAGCCTCCTAATGTGAGAGTCATCATCTTTCCACCTGTGCTTCCTGCATGCCTAAGGGTATCCCTTTCTCCAAGACCTTTGGACTTCAAATCTCAAAGTCATTGTGCTGTCCTAGACATTCACTTCAATGCAAAACTCCATAGATCTCACTGCTTCATTAACTCACATCCATCACCTCTGTTCTACTCTCACCACTTCTACTCTAGTTTACTACCCTCTACAATAATTAAAGCAGCTAACTAACCAGTCTTTACTCTGCCAGATTTCTCACTTTTCCAGTACATCACTTACATGCCAGAGGAAAATCTAAAATAGTGGCCAAATCATGTCACCTCCTCTAAAGTGTTCGTAAGTTTCTTCTTTTACAGAATAGGCTTCACACTGGCCCTGGCAGACACGGTCCTCACTCCTTCACGTTCCCTATTTCCTCATCACAGTAATTTCCTTTCGCTCTGCCAATCTACCAGGCTTGGACATGCTTGAGTGTTTTAGCTGTTCTGACCTATCAGTGAAAGGTGCCCTCCCTTCACTATTGAAATTCTATTTATTTTTAAGACCTTTTTCTCTACTGGGTTCCTTCTCATCACCAAGCTAGCCTGGATCAACTACTTGAGCAGCTCCCCATATATCTCCCAATTTAATTTTTTACTACTAATTATTATTATAGCTGGCCATTAATATAATTATTTTTGCTTTGTTAAATTCTAAGTTTCTTGAAAGCAAAAATTTTCTTCTTGTTTCTAATCATATTTTCTTTCTTGTGTTTCACAGTCTCAATTTCTTACCTGGTATTTAGAATAAATGCATGACTGGATTTGGGGGTAGAGGGGAACACATGAAGTAAGACTAGAGAGAGAAAGTTTTGCCAAGGACCAGTTGTTTTAGATTCTTTTTTTTATTTCCATTTTTATTTTTTATTTATTTTATTGTTTTTGACAGGCAGAGAGAGACAGAGAGAAGGAGGAGGGCCCAAAGCAGTCTCCATAGTTGTACATCATCACTTTTTGACATGTTTTTTTTTTCCACACAGGTGGGCAGAGGCTGCTCAGGGTGGGAAATGGGCTGGGGGCCTCCCACATGGGAAGCACACCCCAGTTCAGCATATGGGTACGCACGGGTCATGGCTGGGATTTGATCCTCGGTCCCTGGGGCTGCAAAGTGAGCACTTAACCCTCTGAACCATCTAGGCGTCCCTGTCTTAGATTCTTAGAGGTGGCAAACAATGGCAATAGGACTGGTTCTTCCCATAGGTACCTTCTGTTTACTCATGTACAATAGCATGTGAACACATGCACTAGTTGGCTAACATTTATAATCAGAATGATTCTTATAAATATCTAGTTTCTCTTGACAAAAGGAGTATTGGTAAGAGTAGGTCTGCATTGTTGGATAGCACAGCCAATGAAGATGAGCAACTGTATCCTCCCTGGGGCTGGAGCAGGCTCTTATCCTTGCTACAGCCCCTCCCTGGCCCCCCAAACCCATGGGGGTTACCTGCAAGTTTCCTACAGGCATCTGAGTCCCTAGTCATAGTACTAACTCAGTGAAGGACCCTGGGCCTCTTGTCCTCATTTGTATAATGGGGGATAAACCACACCATTTTACATCTTTATTTACCAAGGGTTTCTTTCATCCATTTCTTCCCAATGTTTAAAAATCCTTAGCATGAACATTTAACATTGTTCTCCATGAAACTGTGTGCCTATTGAACATAACTTCCACTTATACTGTCCCTGTTTTCAAAACTCATTCAGATTTTAAGAAATAGTTCATAATAATCTGGATTGTAGTAATAGTATGAAATATTATACCATAGTTTTCTGTCATGTTTGTTTTGCTAACAAAGGAATAAAGTTAAGGAAGTACTCTTTGGGCAAGCCAGGATGACTCAGTGTGTTAAGTGTTTGCTTTGCAGTCTTGGGGACCTAGGATCAAATCCCAGCCCCAGCCTGTGCAGACCCATATGATGAAGTGGGGTGTGCTTCCCCTGCAGGAGACCCCCATTTGGTTCTTGCTCCCTCCCTCTCTCCCAGTTCAGCTCCTGGCTGGGCATTTCTCCCATGTGGGAGGCCCCTAGCCAGGTTCCCGCCCTGTGTGGCCCCCGCCACCTGTGTGGAATGAAACCATGTAGAAAACTGATGACGTATAACTATGAAGACTGCTCTGGGCCCTCCCCCTTCTCTCTGTCTCTCTCTATCTCTCTCTGTCTCTGTCAAAAACAATAAAATAAATCTTAATAAAAAAAAAAAAGAAAGAAAGCGCTCTCTGTTGCTCTTGGTTTCTAAGTGGTATTTAGTTCTCTTCATTCTATTTGAGACCATTACCATAACAGCCTAGCACGAACTCCTGGGAACCATGGCTAGACCAACTAGCTAGTAGTTCTGGCATTTCCTGTGATACCATCAGGAGCCATTTGCAGCTGCTATAATGCTGAATTTCTAGAATTCTAGTATATATTAAAACATAAAAATGGAACTTTGAGTTGCATGTTTGGCGGCCTTATTATGCATGTATAGGTGGTGCTTATTACTAAATGACTAAACAACTATAGACAATAATGTACAAAGTGGATTTCAAATATTTCCCTTTTTCTTCCTAATCTCAATCCCAGTTACTTCCTGTTTTGAATATAATTGTCTAATTTCTTTTTGGCTCGTTGTGCACATTTTTAAAAATTGTCAACATACTATAGTTTCTATTGTTCCATTTGCTTCTTTTTCCTTTACTTCCCAATATGAATTGGATATCTTTCCATTCCTATACATTTTCATTTACCTCATTCTTCTTAATTGCTTCTTATCATTCCAATGAAGGTGAGTATCATAAAGTATTTAGCTAATTTCCTGCTGATGGACATTTTCGTTGTTTCCAATTCTCTTTCTAGTTTAATGATCAGTTTCCTTGATGAAAAGGAAGGAGGTAAAATAATAATTGCATGACTGTGATACCCGCCAAAATGTTCGTATTCATAGGTATTTGAGAGCAAAATCATCTAACAACTGAGTTATTCTCTATAGAGTTTTTTTTTTTCAGAAGTGAAAATCTGGACTTAATATCAGCTATTCACATTAGTCATAAAAATAACAATTCACATATTCTGAGTACTTACTATGCACCAGGATTCATGCTAAGTACTTTATAAACTTGTCACATTTAATTCTCCCAGTTCTACAGGCGGATGCTGTTATTATATCCATTTTACAGAAGTATAGGCCAAGTGATTTGCACAAAGCCACATAGGTATTAAAAGATCAGAACTGGAATTTTAACTTACACGAATCCAAGCTGGAAGCTATGTTCTTAACTTTGATTGCTTGGGGGACAGGAGATGTCAATGTTGATATGGTTTCCTCCCCAACTCTAAAACCACATAACAGAGAAATGAGAGAGGGAAGAAAGGTCTCTCCTGTATCCTAGGCCCACAGTATAATCAGAACGAGGCTATTTCCAAACAGAGACTGATAGGAGCCACAAAGTAAAAGCTTGTTTCTCTTATAGTTTTGTAACCCTAAAATTCTTTCAAATTAGAAGCTCTATGCAGAGCTCTTGAGATCCAGTTTATGATTTATTCAGAAACAGGCTCTAGTGGGAAAAGCCTCAGGCTCTTGAGATTGAGATTTGCCATGAACCAGCTTTATGATCACGTTTTCCTCCATCAGACAATGAGGTTTGGACCACTTGGTCTTGAAGATACATTTTTACTTTGAAATAATTTTAGATTTACAGAAAAATTTCAAAGAAAGTACAAAGAATTCCCATTTTCACTTACCTGTCATATGGAATCTCCAGTGTTAACACTTTACCACGTTTGTTTTGTCATTTTCCAACCCACCACCTACATACATACATATATATATTTGTTAGATAGATAGATAGATGATAGATCAGATACAGATATAGATTGTTATTGTTATTTTTATTTATGAATTTCTCATCAGGAAAAGTTCTTTAGTCTGTTCATATTTGTGACTTTGACATTTTTGAAGAGCACAAGTGATTCTGTGAAATATCCCTAATTTTGGTTTGTGTGATGCTTCTTTATGATTAGATTAAAGTTATGGGTTTTTGCCAGGAATAGCACAGAAGTGGTATTGTGCCCTTCTTGGTACATCACCTTAGAGGCACACAGTGTTTGTCTCATTACTAGTGATGGTGAGTTTTAAGGCCTGATAAAGATTATATCTGCTAGATTTGTACCTTGTGAAGTGACTGCTTTCGCTTTGTAACTAATAAGTGTCTTGTACAGAAATATTTTGACACAAAGTAAATACCCTATCAAACTTTTCACCCAATAGTGTTAGTAGCCATTGATGATTTTTATCTGAAACATTATTTCTAAATTGGTAGCCAAATAAGTACTGAGATTCTTGTTTTGTGATTTTTACTTATGTAGGGCTTATTGAGCAGTAATAAAAATATAATATTGAGTTCCTTCAGTACAGTATGGGTGAAAAACTTTCCTTATTGAGAGTATGGAGTTCTTCTTCATATAAACACCAATATTCAGTGAGCAGCAGGAGAAAGCCTTATAGATCAAATTTGAGAACCCCTCCTCCACCCCAAAAAATGCAGAGATAAGTGAGAAGATAAAATCTGCTTCACTGATCCTCTTTCTCAGGCAACACATCTCTCAGGGAAAGGCTGTGGACATCTTTTTCTCCAATTCCTCTCATTCTCTTTTCCCTCTAGCAAGGGAAGGGAAGGGCTAAATTGAGAAGGACATAGGTACTACTGATTCCCGAACTAACCCTGATGTCATTCTACATGATATTTACCATCTTGTGTTGTTTACTAAGAGAGATCCCATCTTCTATTTGCTTTTCCAAAGTATCTACAGATATGGCAGTTTGCCACCATGTGTCCTCCTTCATCTAGTGCCCACAAGCACTAATGATTTTATCCTTCAATTGACTTCTTAATGGATTGATGGATTAATTTTTAAAATGCTTATTGTGTGTTTACTTTGTATTAAGAAATATGCTGTGGACCGAAAACACAACAACAAATAAGACCAGAGAACTGCTTTGGGAGGAAACAGACTTGAGACATGTACAATTTTATTGAACCATAGGACCACAGAGGAGAGTACAACCAATTATATCTGCCAAATTGAGGGAAGGCTTCAAAGAGGAAGTGACTCTTGTGCTGGGTAGTGAAGAATGAATAGGGATGCTGGGATCACTCAGCCGTAGAGCGCTTGCCTTGCAATTGCAAGGTCCAGGGTTCAATTTCCAGATTCTGCCCACGTAAAACCATATGCTGAACTGCAGTGCAACTGGTAACTGTCAGTATGTCTCTGTGGCAAAAGTTCTTTTCTCCCATGAGGGAGGCCCTCAGTTTAGTTACCGTCCCACGTGGTCCCACATCTCCCTGTGTGGAATGAAATCCTGTCACAACTAATGAAGTACAACTATGGAATCTGCTCTGGGCCTCACTCTCCATCTCTCTCTCCATCTCCATCTCTCTCTCTCGCTCTCTCTCGCTCTCTCTCTCTCTCACACACACACACGCACACACGCGCACACACATACCTTCTCTCAAAATAATAAAATAAATCTTTAAAAAAATTGAATAGTAGCTCATCAGAGAGAGAAGGTGATAGGGAGTTTAGGAAGAGGAAAAAGAATTTGCAAGAGAAGCTTAGAAATACATAGAAGTGTAGAGCATTTGGACAAACGTTTTGAGTCTGATGGGGCTCAGGCTTGTGCCATTTGGAGATTCCTCAAAGCAGCATGAGCTCAGATGCCAGGCTTGCCTGGGTTCCAGTTGTGCTTCCTGTTGTCGCCATGATAGTATTGCCTGGTTAAATCTTTCTAAGACTTCATTATCTTACTTACAATGTGGGGATTATGGTATTCATCCTTACGGTTGCTGTGAAGACTCAGTGGGAATGAATGTATACAAGATGCTTGGCATGGAGCCCAGGAAAAAGGGATTGTTCAGCAGGTATTTTTCTACTTCTCCAACCAGGTGGAGGGTTAAGAACAGAGTGGGTGAACCTAGAAGTAGGGTTTAGGCTCCATATCGAAGGTCTTAAACACTTTGCTCTGAAGTTTGGAATTCATGCTGTCTGAACAGCTTTCTTTAAACCAGCCAGGCTTACCTTCAGCTCCAAACCTGTATGTGTTTGGTGTCACTGCAATCAAAACAAATGTCATTTCCTTGAGGGCTGCCAGTCATAGCAAAATGTATATCTGATATCAAACTGAAGCAGTTTGCTTGAAGCAATGACTATAGTAAGAAAGAGAACGAGGCAAGTGAGAAAAACAAAAGCTTCACAACAACTTCAGGAAGTGTTCATCAGCATTCAGGAATGGAGAGGTGAGAACATGCATGCATGCCATCACACACATGCATGAAATCAGAGCACAAGCTGTGTTAAGAATACTGAGCTATATCCTCAGTGATAATAGTATCTTGCAGAAAGAAGAAAAAAGTTACTCAGGTAAGGCAAAGATGAAGTCCAGCCAAGCAAGAAAAGCTTGGTGAATGTCTCTCCTCCCTCATCACCACTCAGACAACACAAAGGAGTTCTCATTCCAAACAGGAAGGCCAACTATCACCAGCTCATTCCTCGGTATATTCCAAGAGAACCTCCATGTAGTTTATGTAAACAAAGTCATTCAGGGAAACTATTACATAAATTGTTGGACAATAAATAGTGGGCAGTGTGGTTTTACTTTCCATGTGTTTTTATAGCCAGTAAATCAAACAGAAAAAAATATTTCTGAAGTGCAAAGATGATAAAAATAAATTTGTGAACCAACAATTTGGAAGAAAATTCTGAAAAATTCAGAAAGAAAACAAAATCTGTATTTTAAATGATTTTCTTACACATTTGTTTTTATATATGTTTCTTGCAAGTTCTAAAACTTCTGTATGAAATGCTGAAAATGATGCAATAATGATTAAGTCACAGTATTAATGATTTAAATAATGGCATAATTTCAAGGATGTATAGGGCAGTGATGATTGATATTTTAAAAAAATGTGAATAATAACAAGAAATGGTTAAACAAATTAGTTTCACTCATTTGTTAAAATTGTGTGTGGCTATTAAAAGTTATATTTTGGAAAATACATTTTAGTGAGTGGGGGAGATATTAAATAATTTAAGTAAACAAAAAAAAATGAAATAAAGATAAGGTGAGTATAGAAAAAAAATCACTGTTGAAAAACTAAAACAAAGTTGAAGGAAAAAAAGAAAAATTAAGGGAAATATCTTTGAAACATTTATAAAAAAATATCTATAGGAATTTATCCTACAGACGTTCTCTTACATGTTCATAGTGACACCTCACATACACTCACATTTTTGGAAATTTGAACACTAAACATTTGATGATATTTAGGAATTATTAATTTATTCAGGTGTGATGGTGTTATTTGGTTATGATTTTTAAAATTTGTTTTAGAGCTATTATCAGAACTATTTATAAATGAAAATAATATAATGCCTGAGATTTTCTTCAAAAGAACTTAGTATATTAAGAGCTCGAGGGAGTCTGGAAAGGGGATAGATTGATAGATAAATCGATAATTTGGAAGTTTTCTGATAGGTATATAGGAGTTAAGCATATTGTGTGTGTGTGTGTATATATATATATATATATATATATATATATATATATATATATGGAAAAAATTCAGCCATTGTCAGTATAATGAGAATCATTACATGGCTGAATACTTTCTGGGATGTGTGTATATATATATATATATATATATATCTTTGAATATATATATATGTATATATATATGTGTGTGTATATATATATCTTTGAATATATATATATGTATATATATGTGTGTATATATATATCTTTGAATATATATATAAATATATATATATTTATATATATATATATATCTTTGAATATATATATATATATGAAACTTTGACTTTGTTGTCTTATCAGGTGAGACCAGAAATAATTTTGTACTGTGCTTTTACAATTTTCTGTTATAATATACTGGTCAGAACTTAATCTTCTGAAAAGAAAGTGATGTGTTTTAATATAAGTACTTAAAAGTACTTATTACTTTGAAGAAATACTAGAGGAGACACTTTCCCTTTTAAAAATTGAAATGCCATAATACAAATAGATGTCTTATTTGAGTAACATGTAGAATGTTTTCATTCTGTTTTATATTATAGGTTTCCTTCTGATATTCTCACCTTCTTTAGGAGTTTTCTTCTCACTCCTTCAATGAGAAAGTCAAGAAATAAGATGAGTTCAGAAGCTCACTATATTCTGTCAACCATTATTTCCTACAATGGGTGGGGTGGGAGTAGAGGTTTAGGAAAATATAAATGAAAGTGTCTCTGTGTGTGTGTGTACACATGGGCATGTTGGGCCAATGACAGTGGACATTCTAAAACTCAGATTTCTAAATGTGGCCATTTTCCCACCAACAACGCATTTAGGCAGACTAAGAAATAAGTTTTTTCTTATTTATTTACTGAAATTACTTTTTTTTCTGACTAAAACTCTTCTGTAATCTGTCCCATTATTTTCTTATTGTTTCTCACTAAATCATTTTTTATTTTAGGGCTCTAATTAGGTGATGTCTGTGATGCTCTAGCTAAACTGATAATAATGTGGTGGTAGTAATTAATATCTAAGTCAAGTCTATGGTCTCATTTAGGACCAATACATTTTTACTCAGTGTCAAGCCAAAAACTACATAATGAGTGATGTCAGCAAATATGGAGAAGGAGGTAGTTTTCCAAGGACCACTGAAAAATCAATCAAAAGCTTTCAGAATCATCTTTGTCAGAATTCTGGAAAATAGTAAAATTTTTACAGTATCCAAAGTAAATTCTGAATTAAAAAAAAAGGCAATTGAAAAGTGGTAGAAAAGCCTTATGCACTTTAACTTGCCCTTGTCACACTCCTGTCTTCAGATTGGTGGAATTCCTGAAGCTCATGTTCCTAGTCCCTCACTGATTCTGGGGGAGAAAATAAAACCTTATTCTGAAAGGACCATGTCTGTCTATTTAAGCCTCTCTGAGAACTACCTGAAGGACTAATACAAGTTGCTTATCTTTGTTTTGTGTAACTTAGAACTCAGTTGAGGCAAACAATAGAGCACTGAAAGCCTGGGAGAAAAAGTTGGAAAGAAAGTGTCTCTGGAACATTAAAACATTCAGTAGTGACTGTATACTGGAGAAATTGGAAAAGCATAGGAATGCCCAATCCAAGACACACGCTCAGTAAAGACCTTAGAATATTATAAACCCTCACTTTTGGATTATCTACAGGCTCAGTGCAAGGAGAAAGTCAAGGTAAGGCCAGAGTTCTAAATGTCATGGCTAAGTATTGAGGCAGTGCTTCAACACAGAGCCATTGTCACTGGGAGGTTTCAGTATCAGATTTAAGAAGCCAGAAGAAAGAATCAGCAAAACCAAAGATAGATCCGTTGAAATGATCCAATAAAAGTAAATAGAATTGTAAGAGAATGTTTGAACAATTGTATACCCACAAATTAGATAACTGAATGTAAAGGACAGATTCCTAGAAACACACAAATCAACAAAACTGACTCAAAAGTAAATAGAGTCATCAGTGATTAAACACCTCCCAACAAAGAAAAGTCTAAGACCAGATGGTTTCAGTGGTTCATCTACCAAACATTTAAAAAAGGAGTATTATCAAACCTTCTTAAACTCCTCCAAGAAGTAGAACAAGAGGAAACATTTCCTGATGCATTCTATGAGGCTACCATACCCTGATATCAAAGCTGGACATAAACACCATAAGATGAGAAACTTACTATTAAGAACATAGTTGCAGAAATTCTCAATAGAATACTAGCAAAAAAATTCGAACAACACATTAAAAAGGCTTATACACTATGACCAAGTAGAATTTCCCCCCAAATATAGGTAATTCAATGTTAAAAAAATAAATGTAATAACTTCATTAATAGAACAAAAGAGAAACAAAAAAAGCTACAATCTTCTCAGTTGACAATTGATGCATTTGACATAATCCCCTTTCAAGATAAAAACAATTGAATAACTAGAAACAGAGGAAACTCTCGATAAAATAAAGTATATCTATGAATAACAACACAGTTAACATCATAATAGTGAAAAAGCTGAAATATTTCCCATTAAAATCAAGAACATGTGTTTTAACACTGTAGTGGAGGTTCTAGCAAGAGCATGTAGACAAGACAAAGAAATAATAATCATCTAAAAAGAAAGAAAGAAGTAAAACTATCTCTATTTGCTGATGACATGATTCCAGGTGTTGAAAATTCCCCAAATCTGCAAAAAGAAGTTGAAATGTGAGGAAAAAAGTCCAAAAATCTTAAAAAAAAAAAATTATAAATAAATACAGCAAAGCTACAAGTTACAAGATCAACACACAAAATAAATTGTTTTCATACACCAAAAAAGAACAATCTGAAAATATAAAATACAATAAAACAATTTTATATAAAATAGCCACCGAAGTAAGAAAATATCCAGGAATAAATTTAATCAAGAAGGCGAAAGACTGCTACATTGAAAAATGATTAAACATTGCTGCAAGTAATTAAAGAAGGTGTAAATAAATGGGAAAACATCCCATGTTCATGAATTGGAAGACTTAACATGCCAAAGCTATCCAAAGCTATCTATAGATAGAATACAATCCTCAAAAAAATTTCAATTGCTTTTTTTTGCTGAAGTAAAAAAGCCAATCCTTGAATTCATAAGGCCCTGAATAGTCAAAACATCAATGAGGGGAAGCCAGGATGGCTCAGTGGGTTAAGCGCTCACTTTGTAGCGCCGGGGACCGGGGATCAAATCCCAGCCCTGGCCCGTGCGGAACCATATGCTGGACTGGGAGCTCCCCCAGTTCAGCTCTCTCTCTGTCTCTGTCTCTGTCTCTGTATCTCTCTCTCTCTCTCTCTCTCTCTCT
>PVKE010010457.1:0-42446 GCA_004027555.1 Craseonycteris thonglongyai | reverse complement strand
CTGAGGTGTGTCTCTTATAGGCAGCATATGGTTGGATTTTGTTTTTTAATCCAGTCTGCTACCCTGTGCCTCTTTATTGGTGAATTCAGTCCATTTACATTCAGGGTGATGATTGATATATGAGGATGTCCTGTATCCATTTCTTCTTTCCTTTTTATTTTTTTGTTGTCCCAACTTTTCTCCATTTATTTTGATTTCTTGATTGAGGTTGGATAGCCTCCTTTAGTATTTCTTGGAGTGCCGATTTTGAGCTGGAGAATTCCCTCAGCTTCTGTATATCTGTAAAGGCCTTAATTCCTCCTTCATATCTAAAGGTTAATTTTGCTGGACAGTTAATTCTTGGCTGGAAATTTCTCTCTTTTAATATTTTGAAGATTGGGCTCCACTCCCTCCTGACTTGCAGAGTTTCTGCTAATAAGTCTGGTGACAGCCTGATAGGTTTTCCTTTGAAAGTTATATTTTGTTTTTCCCTAGCAGCCTTGAGGATTTTTTCTTTGTCATTGATTTTTATCATCTTCAGAACAGTGTGCCTTGGAGAAGATCTGCTAGGGTCCAGGTAGTTAGGGCTTCTGATTTCCTCTTGGATTTGGGGCTGTAATTCCTTCCACAGGTTAGGGAAATTTTCATCCAGTATTTGTTTTAGTAGACTCTGAGAAGATTTCATCTCTTTTCCTTCTGGTACCCCTATTATTCTAATATTGTTCTTTCTGATGGAGTCAGAAAGTTCTTGTAGGGCTCTTTCATTTCTCTTGATTCTCCTTTCCCTCTCTTCTTCCCTCTGTGACATTTCCATGTTTGTATCTTCAATTTCACTCGTCCTTTCCTCTAGGTGGTCAGCCCTGTTTCCTATGCTGGTCAGTTCTTTTTTCAGCTCTCCCATGATGCCTTTCATTTCAAGGAGTTCCTTTTGGTTCTGCTCTAGCTTCTCAATTTTGTTGGTAACGTACACATTTTGCTCAGAAAATTTCTTGTTGAGGTCATTTAACTGTGTCTGGGTACTTTGCCAGCATTGAGTGAGCTCTCTGAGTGTCTTGATTAATGCAGCCCTGAATTCAGTTTCACTTAGATTAGATTCCAAGTGTGCAAGGTCCTTTACTAAAGACTGCCCCTGATCTTCTGGAGGGGCTTTGGATTCTGAGGTGTGCATTGTGTTTGATGTGGTTCTTTTTGTTTTACGCATGAGTCTGTTTTCCCTCTGGGGGTTTGCCTATCAGATGGGCTTCTCTTTATTTTTTCTTTTGGGCTCAGTTGTGGGAGAAGGAGATTTTGGGAGAGGGTTGGGGGAAGCAGACAGCTTCTGTGTCCTGGGGCACATCAGGTTGCTGTCTTAGCTGTGAGATAGCAGTGTAGTAAAGGTGTGGCCAGGGGTGGGGGCATGTGAGTAGGAGCTAGGGTGGGCCTGAGACACACTAGCAGATTCCTCTTTCAGCAGGGGTGCTGGTGGTTCAGTGCGGGCGGGGCGCAGGAGGAGCTCTGGTCTTTCTCTCCTCCTCCTGGTTGCCCCTCCTTCAATCCTATCTGCAAGCCACGCCCGCAGGGCAGCACTTGGATGGGCTGAGGCTTGGCAGAGGCCCCAGTCAGCTGCGCAGTCCTGCGCGCAGGCAATGACACCGCGGCGACCGGTCAGCAGCCCAGTTGCGCGCGCAGGCTGCAGCACCCCAGTGGCCCGGTGGGCAGGACGTGGAAAGCCCAGCTGCGTGCTCCCGAGCAGGCAGCAGTGCTGCAGCGGCCCGGTGGGCAGGGCACCAAAAGCTGGTCTTGTGCGCAGGCAGCGGCGCTGCAGTGGCCTGGCGAGCCGGGCGCCAAAAGCCCTGTAGCGCGCGGGCGAGCAGGCAGCGGTGCCACGGCGGCCCGGTGGGCGGGGCGCCAAAAGCCCAGTTGCACGCTGGCAGCGATGCCACAGCGGCCCGGTGGGTGGGGCGCCGAAAGCCCTGCACCCACAGGCCGTAGCTCGGGCGGCAGCCGCTCTACGCTCCTGGCTCTGCTGAGACCCCCGGATTCACTCCAAGCACGTCCAATGCAGCTGTGCCCACTCCAGCCCCAGCCCTCACTCCAAGAGCCCTGTCCTCAGAAGGCGCTCCCTTACAGTCAGTCTCCTCCGTAAATCAGGGGTGCTGAGCTGCTGCGGACTGGTGCCCTGCTCTCACCCCACCCTCTGGGAAGTGCCGCCGCCCTGCTCCAGTCCCTGTTGCACTTTAGGCTCTGTGATTTGATTAGGGCACTGTGTGCTGTCCCTTGAGATCTGATGTTAAATTGTCCACAGTCTTGTGGGGCTTCCACACTCCCTAGGTCTCAGCTTCCAGCCCGCCCTCGATCCAGCTCCACTTTGACCGTAGTCCCCATGGGGGTTGTCTTTTCTGATTGAGTTCTTCAAGAATAGAGGTTGTGACCTTATGTATCAGCACAGTATCTGCCTCAGAGAAGGCATTCAGTAAGTATTTGAATTGAGCTGTTAGAGCTTTGGTGAAGAGCTTTGGTTAGAGCTTTCAGTTCCTCTTCATTCATGACCATCTCTTGCATTCTTGATAATTACAAAATGATTTGAGTGTAAAAGAAGCTGGGAGTGTAGCCTGGCCTCAGGAAGGTGGAACTGTCCTTTTGTCAGACACAGGGTTTGATGTAGCCATTGAATGTGCAAAGCTGAGAAAGAGAACATAGGGAAAATTGCATTCTAAAGATCAGGGGGACAATTGTTTAGTGACTGCAGCTTTGGAACAGGTGGTCTCAGAAGTTTGCCAGAAAAAATTTTTTTCAGCAGTGAACTGCACAGCTCCCTATTGTCTGGGGAAGGCCTCTTCACAGACAGTCCAGGAGCAGGACGTGAGGGCGGAGTTGGCTCTTCTAAGAAGGTGGTATTGGGATGCCATGATGGCTTCTCCTTTTAAATTATGTCTGAATTAAATGACAATAGAATGGCTTACTGATTAAGGGTCACAATAAAAATGTCTGAGATTAAAAGAGGTAATTTTAGAATATCTGCTAGAAGACTTAAAACTTCATTTTACAAAGCACATATAGGCATCAAAAGTGAAGTAGGTGTAGGAAGAAATTTGCAGAAAATTAGTTCCCCCCACCCCAGATTATCTTTTTTATATATTTTTATTTATTTATTTTTATTTTTGACAGAGAGAGACACACACACAGAGACAGAGACAGAGAGAGAACTGAACTGGGTGAGCTCCCAGTTCAGCATATGGTTCCCCTCGGGCAGGGATTCGATCCCGGGTCCCCGGCGCTGCAAAGTGAGCGCTTAACCCACTGAGCCATCCCGGCTTTCCCAACCAGATTATCTTTTTAAAAAACTGCTTTAGGGGCAGCTGGGATGGCTCAGTGGGTTAAGCGCTCACTTTGCAGCCCCGGGGACTGAGGATCGAATCCCGGCCCCGGCCCGTGTGGACCCACATGCTGAGCTGGGGAGTGCCCCCAGTTCAGTTCTCACTGGGGCGAGACCCCGGCCCAGTTCCTGCCCTGTGCAGCCCCGCACCCACCTGTGGAATGAAACTATGTGGAAAAACCAATGATGTGCAACTATGGAGACTGTTCTGGGCCCTCCCCCTTCTCTCTGTCTCTGTATCTTTCTCTCTCTGTCAAAACAATAAAAATAAATCTTTTAAAAAGCTACTTTAAATGGTCTATTATGTGCAGTTATTTTAACGAATTAAGTATAATTTCATGTTCAGGTCAGCGTGTCTCTGTTGAAACAGGTTGTTACTAAGAGCTTTGACGTTGGCTTTATGAACGCCTCTTTGTTCCTACTGCACAATTACTCAGTTGTCGTGGCTTTCTATCGGTGCAGGTGCTAGTGTGGGCTGCTCTTGAGGTGTAACAAGGAACTTCTCATGGGCAGTGCTCAGCATGGGAGCAGGTGGTGCCTGGGGGCAGAGATTAGCTAAGGGTAGGTGTTCATTTCCACGAGTAGAAAATTAAGGGAGCAAGATGCAGTTTAAAATTGTAGGATGTTAATAATTTTTTTCAGTAATGACTGCTGTATCATTGCCAGCTATTAGATTTCTGTTCCTTTTAGATAAATATCCCAGCAGTAACAATGTAAAATAACCAGAGTGCAATCATTACTGTGTATGAGGAAACATTGGTGGCATTTTACTGTATAACAATTAATCAGAGTTCATTTTAGAGAATTGTAGAGACTCATATAAAGTATTTGTTTTTATTTAGACCTTTCCAGTCTACATCTAGGTGTGATCTCTCCTGAGCTTTTGGAGCACTTTGCATCTTGAGTAACTTTTTCAGGCATCTCGCTGACTTCCAAATGGTCCATGACATGCCTTGAATATATAAAATATCCCCTGCATTCCTGAAGACTATACCTTGCTCATAGTGGGTGTTTAATAATTATTGAATGAATGTGAAAATACTGGTATTAGTAGTTATTTTTATACAATGGAATGAATTTTCTCCACTCTGAAACAGACTAATGCACATGCAAGTGTAGTAATCCCTTCAAAGCAGGGTTTCTCCTTAGTGGGCACTGTTGTCATTTGGGGCTGGATACTTGTGAGGGGGTTATCCTCTATGGTGTATGATGTTTAGTAGCACCCCGTGGTCTCTCCACTAGATGTCAGTAGCACCCCTCACCCACCCCAGTTTTGTGGACCATCGTGGCTCCCCTCAGACAATGCCAGATGTCCCTTGAGAGGGTGGAGGTGGGGGTGAGGGTGGGAGGAACACTGCTTTAGAAGAAAAAAGCGTAAGGATTTCAAGACTTTTCTTAATTGTTGTTTATAATGTATGTTGTTTTCGAAGGCTAGCTTTTATGTAGAAACAGATGTTTCAGAAATTCTTCAAATTTACCTGTGTATAATATAAGAAAGCTATGTCAAAGACAGTATTAATTACTATAAAACTTTTGTAACTGAAGAAAATTGCATTTGTGTGTGCGTTGCTTTACATTAAATAATGCATTTTATTTGCTGTTTCCTCCAGATTGAAATTAAAATGAAAAAGCCAGAGGCTGTGAGATGGGAAAAGCTAGAGGGGCAAGGAGATGTGCCTCAGCCAAAACAGTTCATAGCAGGTTAGTGTCCTGGCCTTGGCGCGCTTCAAGGTCAAGTGTGTTCTAAAGTCGAAATGAAGTAGCAACGATCACTCCTTCTACTTTCATTATGTAGTTCGCAAGATATAATAATGTTGTTCTGTAATGAATACAAAGTAGCCTTTCTTAGGAAGGTTCTAACTTAAACTTTTAAGTGAATGGTGGCAGAAGCCCAGAGAGTTAGTATTTGTTGTTAACCTTGTCATTTTATGACGTCAGTTTGGGGGTTGTTTTTGTTGGCTTTTCTTATTGGCCTTCCTGGGTTTTAAGTGAGTTAGTTTACTGATATATTTACTTCCTCCTCTTTCCTCTCCCTTCTTGTTTATTCCTTTCTATTCTGATATTGTCAACTCTAATTTCCTGGAATTTCAGGGCTTCACCGAGTAAAGTATGTGTCCCATATCACTGTATTGCTGGTTTAGAGGTGAAGGCAAACAAGTAATGAAGGCCGAAGAAAGCCTAGGAGAAGAGCAGAAAACTAGGACTGATTGTTTAATCCTTTAAGGCACAGACTACTTGTTGTGAGGTCATTTCTAGCACGTGCTGTATGCAGATAGGTGTATTTCTAATGCAATAATTAATCTGCAGGACATTCTGAGAACTGTTGCTTGCCTAAGACTATAATTTACAGCAATGGATTCATTAATGAATGGAGAGAAATTTCCTTTTGATTAGCGTTAATGCTTTGATGATTGAAATGAGGTAACCATTGTGTTTCAGTTATTTTTAGATTTTTCACTTTCTTCTATAATCAAGTACTTTCCTTATGGCACCTTTTAGAAAATACCGAGTTAGTCAACAGATCACTCATTTTTTATTATTTTATTTTTATTTGGAAGTAGTGGTAGGTTCTCATAGAAGTTGCAGAAACAGAGTGCCCATGTACCCTTCACCCAGCTTCCCTGTGTGTTAATACTGTATCTAATCCACAGCATAATCAGCAAAACCAGGAGGCTGACTCCAACAGTGCCCTGAATAAAACTGTGTGGTCTGCTGTGGTTTTGTTTTGTTTCGAGGTGAGGATGGGCGGGGAGAAAGTTGGTTTATAGGTGAAGAGAAAAGGTGGAAAAATAGAATTAAAAGTTAGTAGTTTTTCAACTATTTTGGGGAAGGGGATAATAGAGCGGCAATAATGGAAGACGGACATTTAGAGTAACATTAATGTGTTCTAATATATTGATAAGGAAACTTTGAATCGGGTCTTTTTAAAGCTCTGTAGCTACATTGTCCATCATAGTAGCCGCGGGCCACAGGAACCTATGGAGCACGTGAGATGTGACTGGCCTGGATTGGGATGTGCTCTAAGTGTAAAATTCCTGATCTGGAAGACCTAGTATGAAAAAGTGTATAATATACCTTAATATTTTTATATTGATTTAATGATGAATAATACTATATTTGGCTATATTAGGCTAAATAAAATGTATTATTACAATGCAGTTCACCTGATTCGTTTTAGTAATGTGACTACTAGAAATTTAAAATTTTTATATGTGGCTCATATTTGTGCCTTGCATTTTATTTCCATTGGACAGCGAACAAAACTGCTCTTATACCTACTGAGTAGGTTAGTTAGTTTTGAATTATGTATGTGCTAAGATCTTGATTCCGTTGGTCTTTGGGGTGGCCTTGGCAGTGCCCGGAGCCTCTGGGCTGGTATCCTCTACCTGCACGCAGCCTCCGTTTATCCCAGTGTGCCCTGCCAGTACCATGATTTGCTATGTGTGCATGTGGGCATTGGACTCTAGGTCATCCCATGCAGTATTTGTCAGCATTCGGGAATTCCTTATTGTCTCCTGTTGAAGTAATTAATATTTTCAATGTAGAGAGAAGATGGAGTCTTAACTCACTGTTGAATGGTATGGATAATTATTTATATTTTCAGTTTATTTCTACTCAGAAATATATAAGTATCTCAGAAAATCACATTTTAACATTAATTGAAATGTTTATTAGAGAACTTCCTTAATGAAGCATATTTTTAAAAAATACTGTCTTCAGAATTGTACTATCTTTGCAACTTTTCTGTAAATATAAGTTCCCATATACTTCTTACTGTTTCCCTGTTGCTAACATGACAATTCTGTTTTTAATCTTAAGTCTGCATAATATACCAAAGTTATACTTTATTGAGTTGTTTTGCTCAAAAGAAATTCCCAGATTTTACATTATGCTGATTCAGTTTTGAAAAGTATAAATTTAATTGCTATACATATTAGAAAGATGCTTCTTTCAAACAAGAAATTCGATCACCTATTATTGGCTAAGGTGTTCTGTATACCATGGTCACAAAGTTTACATATTCTTGGCATAATCAACATGTGTTGATTAATCATTTCTTCTTTTTACTCCATAGATGTAAAGAACCTATATCCATCATCATCTCATTATACAAGAAATTGGGATAAATTGGTTGGTGAGATCAAAGAAGAAGAAAAGAATGAGAAGTTGGAGGGAGATGCGGCTTTGAACAAACTGTTTCAGCAGATCTATTCAGACGGTTCTGATGAAGTGAAGCGTGCCATGAACAAATCATTTGTAAGAACATAAACTTAAAGAAGTATATGGTGTAGTAAATTTCAGAAATGTTAAGAGAATATCTACGTAACTTGGTAGCCAGGTTTACTTTCACCTGAGAGTAGTTTCTCCACATGTACCCTGTGTGATTGGCAGCGTATGTGAACATGTCGCTCCTTCCCGGTATTCCAGGATTTCCTTTGCAGAGGCAACAAAACATGGCAGCTTTTCTGGAGAGCTTAATGAAATCAAAGTATTGTTTTCTGTTGTTTTTTTTTTTGAGCCGAACATAGCTTATATTTGGGACTCTGTGCTTAGAAGAATTTTAGAAATATATTGTTTTGCTTATATAGTCCAAGAATTAATCTACTTTTATTTCTTCTTGCAGATGGAGTCTGGTGGTACGGTTTTGAGTACCAACTGGTCTGACGTAGGTAAAAGGAAAGTTGAAATCAATCCTCCTGATGATATGGAATGGAAAAAGTATTAAATAAATTAATCTGTTATCATTGTATTGCGTATATCTCCAATGCCCATTGTGTATTAATATTGCATTCATGAATTTTGAACACTGGGTATCTTTGAAAATTTATACCTCTTTACCTCTTTGTGCTTTAGCAATTGTTTTCCTTCAAGTGTTCTAAGCGTCTAATGAAGATCATATTTTATCACTCTGTCCTTAAGGATTTCAGACTTGCTGAAATGAAATGAACTATCATGTGTTACTAGATAGATTAGTTCTACCTAGTTGTGGGAGTGGAGAAATTGTTAGGGGATATCTCGGCTTATTGCCTTATTTTTGATGTAGTCTTCTGTTAATAATTTATCAGACTTGGCAACTTTGGGTGAGCACAGATTTTTCAACTTCAGTGTTATATTGTTTGCTTTTAAAAACTGCTTTTGAATGGAGTTGTAAATACAATTTTTTTCTATGAAGACGTTTGGTTTATTTACCTTTTTCTTAAGTTTTTAATGAGAATTTTGAGAAATTATTTATCACAGGGAATTCCCACTTGGCTCTTTTTATGGGAAATATTTGTAATTGCACTGAGATTTTGGTCCTTGCCTTCCAAATTCCTGTATAAAAACACAGACACCTGAGTTTAACCTGCATCAAATTGAACTGTTCTGAAGCCCAACTGCACTTCCTGCTGTTGCCACACCAAGATTTCTGAAATTGCAGTGGGGGGTTTGGTTTTTGTAGGGATTATTTTTTTATTAGAATATCTCTTCTCACATCCCCTTGATTACTTTGGTTTCAGTGGTTTAGGGCGGCTGCTGAGAGTAAATTAATATGTGCATATTTGGTGTTTGTTTAGTGACCTGTGTGGAGGTCAGGTACTGTTCCGCCTGGGTCGCCATTATTTCAGCCCCTGAAAGCAGGGGAATTGGGCCCCTTCCTTCTGGTCCTTTCCCATGAGGTAGGGCTGTTCACCAGGAAGGGGCCATGCCTGCGGTGACAGCTTGTTTAAGTACCTTGTGCTGTGCTCTCTTAGAGCTACAGACTACATTGTTTTGTTCTTGAACTCTGAAGGAAAAGACAAAATTAAGTTATTGCTTATATGAATTTGCAAAATTTTCTCCTTGGGAAAAAAATGAGTGAATGTTGCATTTTCTTCGTGTTCTCCGTCCTAACAGGTAGGGAGGCTATTGCTACTGTGCTGATAAGTCAGGGGTACACAGCACTACCCCCAAGACAAGAACCCTAGCTCCAGCAAGCCTCTGCCACTAACCTGTTCTGTAGTCAACAGGGTCAGCCTTTCTGTGTCTCAGTTCCTTTAGCTGTAAATAATCTGTACAGTGTTAGAGTTAATAATTAAACTTCTATGATTCTAAATAAGGAACCATTTTTGCCACTTATGAGCAACTTTTTTTTTTCTTAAGAATGACACTATAATAGTTGGTTTTTAAAAAAAATTAGTGCTAGTTTTGCTTGCATTTTAAAGGATACATTATACCTAAAGTATGCTTATTGGCCAAATTTATTTAGTGTTGTGGGATTCAGAATTTTGCTGAGCCAAAGGGAGTTGCTCATATACACAGCTCTATTTTAGAATTGTGACATTACCCAGTCTGAATACAGTAGATTTACTGGTAAAGATGGGAATTTGAAGAAGTAGGTTAGGTGGTTGCCCTGAATGTCTGTCACTGCCAAGGACTGCTGCTCTGTCCCTCTCTCTCTAATGAAAATCTGTGAGCCCCCGGGAGCCTCTGAACTTTACCCCTAGTCTCTCCTAGCTCAGCTTCGCTAGTAATGGCTTCCTTTCTAGACAGTCACTTTCAAGTCTCAGATTTGGGTTCTCTTAGCGTTCTAGTTCATCTTTTGCTTCTTCAGAATGTTCATGTTTTTTGCTTAGCATTTCTTTGTTTTAAGGTTAGTTCTGGAATCCACTGGTTTTGTTAATCTTACATTCTTCATCTGTTCTCCTGATTTCTATAATCACTTATACCTGATGACGTCTCGGAATCCTTCCACTATCTTAAAAGAATCTTGACTGGGATAATCTGCTTCTTTCACCTCTGCTGTCAGTTAATCTCTTAGACGGCTGTACTATAGTTTTGAAACATGAGGTTCAGTTTTGATAATTCTGTCTTGTGTCCTAACCCGTTCATAGTTAGTTGCTGACTAACAAGTTCAGTCTTTAATATTGGCAATTACTGGCCACTTTAAAGAAATACCGTTTTCTCTGTCTGTATGTGGAATGGAGAAAAAGGATGGTTTGCATTGATAACTACAGTTTTTCTTTAATGTTATTACTCCTTAGATCTGTGATATTCACTAACTGCAGACCATTGAATCGTTGTTGTGATTGTGTCCTTGAGTCTGGGAGAAAAAAGTTAGACTGTCCTGTATAGATTTTCTAGATAAATTTCAAATAAACATTTAAAATGGGGGTATGTCACTTGCTATGAATAGTTTAGGTAGAAATTTTAATTTTGTTCAGTACTTGAGTATTTTTTGGTTGTCTTTCCCCATTTGCCTTCCTTTCTTCCTCTAGCTAGCTGCAGTATATTCTCTGTCATTGACCTCTGAGCTGTGTCACTGACCCAGAAGTAGTATTGCCTGTTTGCCATGCGATCTGCCCCAGTGCATGTTAATTCTAACGGGATCTTTCTGGTCCAGGTTAGTGTACATCTCTGACCTGTAGCTGTTACTGACATTTACAAAAACAGGTAGAACATTTCTAAGTGAAGTGTGTGTGTGTGTCTATGACAAGAGCTCTAGAGAATTTTAACTTTACACTCACACCTGCTATTATAGTCCCGTAAGGATATGGATTTTTGTTATCTCTGTCTTGGAGGAACCAAGGAGAAAGGATAATAGAAGCTAAAAGGACAAAATATTGGCTTCTGTGCCATAAAGTCATGTGTGGTTTTAATAAGGATCAGCATTGATATGGTTTCCTTTGTCTCCAGCTTTGCAGATTCTATTGTAAGATTGTTTTAACACACATCAAGAGATTTTATTTTGGAAATGTCTAGGAGCTTGTGGGCAGATTGATTTACCACCTTGTGATTTGCTTCAGAAATTTACTTAACTGTTAGCCTCTCTACCTCAGTAAACTTGCCCCCTAAATCAGCTAAAATCATCTACATCTAACCCATTACAACGCTAACAGCGTAGCTATTCTATCCTAGTACTTTTTCTGATAAGGATTTTTGTTTGATTTGATTAAATTTGCTTGGGTGACATTGGTTAGTAGTGCTATATAGGTTATAAGTGTACAGTTTTATGATACATTTTCAGTTGCATTACCTGCTTGCCACTCAGTTCTTCCTCCTCACCATATGCTTGACCTGCCCCCTCCTCCCTCGTCCCCTTCCTACTTACCCTCTGGCAACCGCTAGCCTGTTATGTGTGTCTGTGAGTTGTTGTTTCTTTGTCTTGTTCCTTTGTTGCTTTTAGTTTTGTGTCCCACAATTGAGCAAGGTCATATGGTTTTTGACTTTTTCTGTCTTACCGTATTTCATTTAGCATGATCTTCCCTTCCTTCTATGTTGTCTCAGGTGGCAGTATTTCATCTTTTCTTGTGGCCGAGTAAGTGCTTTTTGTGGGCCACTTGTCACTAAGTT
This sequence comes from Craseonycteris thonglongyai, assembly GCA_004027555.1. Classification (NCBI taxonomy): domain Eukaryota; kingdom Metazoa; phylum Chordata; class Mammalia; order Chiroptera; family Craseonycteridae; genus Craseonycteris; species Craseonycteris thonglongyai. The sequence goes on along the minus strand of PVKE010010457.1, from coordinate 30,802 downwards.
GCTTTATGCGCACTACCTCACTTACGACAGCCTTGTAAAGGCGTGACAGCATGCCGTTACTACAGATCAGAAAAGCGAGGCTCAGGTGATGTTCTTTGCCCCACAGATGAGTGATGGACTTGGGGTTTGAATCCAGGCCTGTGACTGCCACTTCAGATGCATGAGTTGGGTGTATAATGAGTGATGTTTATTAATAAATCAACTCTCTTGATAGTGAAGAGGAGAATGAGCAAGTTGAATTCTTGTACATGGAATGATCAGCATATTATCTGTTTCTTAAGTAGGAAAGCTTATTAGGAATCCAAATCTCTTGCCTCAGGTGGTCTTGATTTGTGTTGAAGGTGTTGTTTTTCTCAAGTCCAGATAATGATAGAGAAATAAGATACCCTTACAACTGCTGCAGGTGTCAGAAGCCTGGCATGTGAGGCTGACCCACTTTAAACTTGGGCGCTCTCAATTTAGTTTTCGTTGTGCAAATGCTAAGATTGTTTCAAGTGTTTTCCTAGATGCATATGTTAAGATCAGTGTATCACTGATTTCTTCAGTAGCATTGGAATAATTCAGCTTCAGTTCCTTTGCTCTAGTCATTATTAGCTTGCATATGTATTCTGAATTTTGGCTAGTCTGGAATCTTCCAAATGTACCTTTGCTGTGCCTTCAAAATTGGAATTTTTATTTTTTCACTGAGACTTCTCATAACCTATCTCATTGGCTTTAATTTTTTCTTGATTATAGGATTCAGTTATACAAGACAATGTTTTAAAAACAGTACTGTTTCCCCAAAGGCAATTTTTAGCTTCTCAAAAAAAAGTTAGGAAAATAATTTTTAATGTGCAGGCTTTAAAAAACCATACTCTACAGTGCAGCTACCAAAGCTCTAAATAATAGTAAACTATCGCACATAGAACCTTGTTGAATTATAGAATGCTAGCACAGATCCTGCTGAGGTGGTTACATGATAATATATATTGTAGTCTAAAATAAGAAATTCAGGAACATCTGGCTCCAAGGGTTTTGAAAAAATTATGTACCTGTGTATATAAAATGCAAAGGGCAGTGCTTAATATTACAGATCACATCAGCATATATGCGTTTAGGATGTGAGGTTTAAATCCCATAGAAAGCCTTTTTTTATTATAAGCCAGTCCTTCAAGATTCAACAAACATTCTGTCTGAGGAAAGCATATCAAATAGCTAGTTAAAAATTGTTAGCATCGGGAAGCCAGGATAGCTCAGTGGGTTAAGCACTAACTTTGCAACTCCGGGGACCGAGGATCAAGTCCCAGCCCCGGCCTGTGTGGACCCATATGCTGAACTGGGGAGTGCCCCCAGTTCGGTTCTCACGGGGGCGAGACTCCAGCCCAGTTCCTGCCCTGTGCAGCCCCGCACCCACCTGTGGAATGAAACTATGTGGAAAAACCAATAATGTGCAACTATGGAGACTGCTCTGGGCCTCCCCCTTGTCTCTGTCTCTGTATCTCTTTCTCTCTCTGTCAAAAACAATAAAAATAAATCTTTAAAAATTGTTAGTATAATTTCAAAAGTTTGTACTTTGAGAGTGTAAGAGTTCATAGAAGTTTTTAATTTGCATGAGTAGTTATTTCACTTCATAAGCAGGGTTTAAATATGTAAATATTGTCAGCAGTACTTTAAAAGAAATCAAAGTGTTCATAATGGTGGCAGAAGATACAAACTATATATAGTATGTTAAGAGACTTCCTTCAGAAGTTCTGTGATTTTAATTCGATTTTAATTTAAATCTCAAACAGTAAAATTATCAGGTTTATAATAACAAGGTGCAGATTCATACTACCTGGAACTGTCCTGTTATTTCCATCAGTGTTAGAGAAGCTGAGGTTTTTGCAAGTTAGTTCATCAGTCCTGCTTTCCCTCAAAGAATCAGTAAGAGCAAAGATAATTATGTGCTGTTCTTTGTTTATGGGCACTGCTGTGGACTTAGGTTTGGAGTTCTTCTCCCCAGCTATCACTTCTTGCTGATCATTTGTACTCTAGCAGTGACTTTTCTGTAACATAATAGACTGCAGATGAACACTTTCGTAAGTTAGCTAGCTTAGGCTAGGAATGTATATCTTTAGTGCCCATGAAATATGCTGAGAAATTGAATGCATTTTCTTGGCTTTATTATTTTGCTATTTGTTGGTTACAAAATGATCAGTTTTCTAATTGGGTTCGTCATCCTTTCAGAACATATCTTGAGCCCAAGGAACTTGGGTAGAGTAAGGAAGGTCAGAGATTTACAAAGCCAGGCATGGAATTGGTTTGGGCATATGGAGAGAGGTCTGGAAACCACAAGTGAGTCAGACAATTTCATTTATAAGCATACCACCTTCTGGCAAAATTTGAACTACTTACTAGTACATTTTCTCAAATCCCAAAGAAATTTTGAGATACTAAATTCTTTGAGGTCTGTCTGGAAAGTATCCAGCCACATAATATGAAAAATAGAGGCATTTATTGAAGAAGATACAAGAAGTATTGTACATCGGACAGTGACACCTCAGTCCTCTTCAAAGTAGGCACCTTGTGACCTCACACAGTTCTCCCAGCGTCTCTTCCACTGCTCAAAACACTCTGCAAAATCTTGTTGGAATCTCCATCAGCTGCCTCGTCATATTTTCCTGAGTCTCACTGATGGTCTGAAATCTCTTCCCTTTCAAAGATGATTTTAGTTTTGGGAAAAGTCGGAAGTCGCAGGGCACCAAATCTGGGCTGTAGCGTAGGTAGGCTGAGTCACTTGGGTGATTTGTGTTGAAGCTGCTAATCGCCAGTTACCCACAGCTGCGCCCGTTTTCTGTCATATTGTGTCTCATCCACGGAAGAACGCTGAAATAGTGCCCCTTTTGAATCATCCGAATGGTTTCTGCGGAGGAATGTGCAAGCTCAATGCAGAATGTGATGCAGATTCGTTGCTCGACTTGCTCAATCATTTTAAATGTGATGGCTGCACATTCTCAGTCTAGGACATCTAGTACCCCCATGGACCAGTACACTTCACGCGTGTGCATTCAAGTCCACTCTCTGGCTGCCAGGTTACATTGCTGTCATGTGAACCATTCTCCATATATTGACAATGGCTGTTTTTTTTCCGGACAGCCCATGTATGAATCTTTGGTGAGGGTTGCACGCTTTATTTTTTTTAACAGGATTAACACCCTTAAAGTCTTTATATCAAAAGCCATATACTGTTTTTCCTGGAGTGGGTTTTCACTTTAATACAGGTAATAGAATGATATATACATAATTGAAAAATACATAGTTCATGATAGGCCTGTTTATTCATTGATCAACATTGAGTGCCACGTATGTGCCCGGACACTGTTCTAGGCATTAGGGACTCACTGGTGGACAAAACGAAATTCCCTCCCTTTCTGGAGCTTAGCTTATAGGAGAAATGAGCAAAATGTACCTTAAACGATGGTCAGGGCTAAGGAGCCATGTGAGGAAGAGAATAGGTGGTTAAAGCTTAAGATAGGAGACCAAATGAGTGCTCAGTGAGCGCGGACATTGAGTGCAGATGACAGGGAGGCAGGCATGAGCCGTGCAGGTGCGTGCGTGCATGCGCGTGTGCACGTGTGTGTGTGTGTGTGTGTGTGTCTGGGCACTCCTAGTGGGAGGGACAAGAGGGATGGCCCGAGGCCGGAGTGAGCATGACCAGGGCTTGTCCCAGCTGCGTAGGAAGCTCTGTCCTCAGTGCTGTCCGTATTTTATTCTCTTTTTAAAATTTTCTAATTATATCAAATGTGCATGCAATCAAATACAATGTACTTTATAAATTTAGTGGATTGCAATGTAGTTTTACTCAGAATACCTGATGGTATTGATGAGAATGAATTTGAGTTACGGTGTATGAGTTCTTGGGTATGTGGGAAGCCCTTGGTCTCAATATTTAGCTTATTTCTTCCTTTTTCTTCTTGCACATTAAATTATAGGTAATATCAAATTTAAATGTAATCTTTGTTTAGCAAAGCTATTTATTTCTTGTTCTGCAATATAAGTGCAGTTATGAAAGATAGTGAGACAAAATTGGATTAAGTAGAATAACTGGTTATGAGCAGGAACTTAAGTGGGGCATAGGGGTTTATGTTTAATAGAATTATAAAGATCAGATCAGCAGGTCTTGCTTTTATGGGCCATCTGCCAAGATTGGAAACAGCTTTGGTGCCTGTTACTACCTTAAACTTGTATTTGCATTCCATCCCCTGTCAATATGAGTAGACAAAGTAAGATAAGAATTTTAAAGTCGGAATAAATATGAAATACTACCTACTCCAACCTTTGGTTTTACAGGTACACTTTTTCCCAGAACACTCTTGTATACTTTTTTCTGCATAAAAATTCTTTCATATAACTCACACAAATAGTTGGTAATAGAATCAGAATCTAACTCACCTAATGCTTAAATTATTTACCCTAATCTCTACTGACCTAACAGTTGTCCCAAATACCAGGCAACTAAAGATTATACTATGGGCTGTTATGCTGTATAATGTGTAGGATAATGGTTGTAAATAATTGAGTAACCCTCACCTGAAGCTTGTTTTTAAAATGCAGGCTTTCTGGTGTCTCTCCTGTGATTTTGAATCACTAGGTTTGGGATAGGGCTCAGTAAATCTCTGTTTTTTAATGATCTGGTGATAAGTGAAGTATGTAATGACCTGGGGCGTTGCCCTTAGAAAACACTGGTTTCAAGGAGTAAAGGAGAAAATAAAGAAGTGAAGTTAGCACTAATCATCTCCAATGCCTTATTTCCAATAAGTTTTAGAAAACGGTAAAAAAGCTACTTGGGTGCTTGTTTTGGTGGAGAATTTATTTCCCACTTGCATGATACAAAGTCAGAGGAGATGTAACTTGATGTTCCTCTGTCATTAGAACCTTTGGGTCATTGTGATCAAGCCATTGAATCCATATAGCTGTGTGGTATTGCACATGGCTGAAGAAAATCTGTTTCAGTCAAAGTGAAACATGTTTGAGACTATTCAGACAAGATGCTGGTGCATCACTGCTGAAGTTCTAACATGGAGCAGAGGATGCGGGAATACTCGGTATTCACGGTGCTGACCTGAGGCGCTGTGTTTTCAGCAATGAGGATGTTCTCAGGTCCTAAGTGAATATGAAAAATTATTCTACTGGTTGAGTAGGTCGAGTAGAATGTGGGCTAGGACATATCCTGTGGAGATCGTTTTTAATGCATAGTTGTACAGTTACCTTAGTAACTAACAGGTAGGAATATGGTTTTAATTGGAAAACAAAACAAAACAAAACCCCATTTGCCCTTAAAACCATTATGTGCTAAAAGAAAGTTCATGCTTGACTAGTGTATAAAGCAAAGTCATTATTAAGCAAAAAAAAAAAAGGTGGATAATAGTCTAGGATAATGGAATATACCAGAAATTTTTTAGCAATTAAATAATCCACACCTTGGAAGGCTGAAGGACAAGAAGCCACAGAAATCATGTTTAAGTTATTGCAAGTAAATTTGCAAATCTAATGCTAGGTTTTTTTTTTTAAGTATGTAGATGTTATGTTTTCAAAGTTATCTCATTACTATTAAAATGTTTGCAGCCATGTAAGAGATGAGAAAAAAATGGGTTGGACTTTCTGGGGTTCTGATTCAGTTCTAAGAATTTAATATGAAGAGTGTATTTGTAGAGGGGCAGGCGTAGGCACAAAGCAAACACATAGGAGGTCTGTACAGTTAGTACTAAACTCAGAAGGAACTTAGTGAGCTATGCCTCTTAAAAGGTTTTTAATAATTTGTGTTTAAACCTAGCGACTTAGGTATAGCTGAGTGGGTGTACAATTTCCACTCCAGCTATCTGTTTTTATCATTTATACTCCAATAAAGACTGTTGAATATTTGATTTAAAAACTGTGAAGATGTGGACAAGGTTGAATAAGCCGCACTTAGAAAACAACATGAGCCGTTTGCTAGGTTAGGTTATCCATGCATAATTGTATATGCCAGATGGACTTACTTTTTACACAATTAAGTAGCTAACAACTGTATGTAACTTGATTACTTTTGAATGTAAGCAGTTTTAATAAAAACTGCGGGGAGACCTTTTATTGTTAAAAGTCAGTCAACACTAACTTAACCTGTTTTGTAAATTTGCTTCTAATACTGAGCTTTTTCGAAGTGAAACCCTGTTTGTGCATATAGATTATGGGCATGTGTGTATAAACAGAAGCCCTCAAAGAGTTCAGCTTGCTTTTACAAACACCACAACTCCCTCTCCGGTGAAGTGGGTCTGCGACCGTGTGCATCACTGACTCACATTCTGTTGAGATGCACGCTGCAGCGGGTTCTGTGTTGGAGACGCTGCTAGGGCTGTGTGCGTGTCGACTTTTGTAAACTGCCTCCTTCCCCCCCCCAGTAAATCAATTAACTTAAAAACATTGCGACCATTTTTATAAAATAAATGTTCATAAGTCAAACTAGCGTATTCACCTTATACAGAAAACAAAATTTATTCCACTCAACACAAGGTATTTGTTTTGTAAAAATGTAGCGTGTTTTCCAGAGTGTAATAAAATCTGGTGTAAGAAACTGTTGAGCGGGGTAAGTGATTATTCTGAATTTTTATTAACTATTTAGTGTCAACAGTTCCTTGAGATGGTGGTGGAAGGGAGCTATAAAGATGAGGTTAGCAAGGTTAGGAAGTTGTGGAAGTTTGTGGCCTTGTTTCAATGAGAGATGTGAGTAATGCAACAAAGTGTATACACACTGAAGCCCAGCAGTACCATTTCTTCAGTAACAGTCACAGCTCAGTGACAGCGGCCCTTCCAATCTGAGAAAGAGTAAGACCTTGAAATCAACCTGACATGTCCATAAGGATTGGTTTGCAGCCTCAGTGAGAATTAAATGCATGGCTACACGCGTGCGCACACACACAGGATCCAGCGCACGCGCACACGCACACACACGCACACACACACACACACACACACCCCACCCCCCACCCCCAGCTTGTGAAAAGTTTGCATTCTGCAGTGTCCTCTCTTCCCTTCTGCACTGGATTCTTCTCTCTCAGATTCCGTGTGTTCTGTCATTCCGACAGTCAGTCCCAACCTGAGGGTTTCTTGCCCTTAAAGCATTGTTATTTTTTCCTGTAAGTTGACGTCCTTGCGTATTTAGTGACTTTTGAGAATACAACTCAATTGCATGGTCTATTATGAATCACCCACCTCCTGTGTCTTCATTTAATTGTGGCGCTTTGAGAAGGGAGCACCTTTTCAGGGCAGCCTGCCTTCCCTAATGATGGTGTCTGAGTCTGGCATCTGCTCTCTCTTGGAAAGCAACCAGGCGATCCATCTAATCGAAACCCCACCTCCCTACCGCCAGCCCTCTCCTTGCCCCTTTCTTGCCAGGAACCTTTCGCTGGCTCCCTGTTTCTTAACCTAGAAATAAAGAAATTCAGAGTGAACATCAATGTAGGAGCTTCTGCCTAGATTTCCATCTGAATTTTTCCTGCCTCAGCCCGCGTGCTCCGTTTGCCTGCTTGTAGCTTGTGACTTCACACCCCTTCTCTCCCTTGGTCACCATCCCGTGGCCGCCTCCTGCTCATCGTTGAAGACCATCCAAGCCGTTCTTTCCCGTCTTCATCACGACCCTTGGTGTACTGAACCCCGATTACCTTCTGGGCTCTTCTAGGCTGGGATCTCTGAGTCATCTTTTATTCCCCTTTTGATTTAGTTCTAGAACCAAGTGCAGGTTGCTCAGATTGCTGGGCCTGTGAGGTGGGAGCTGGTGTGTGGGACCGTCAGCACACATTTGCTTAGTTAATAGAGTGACCACCGCTTCAAAGACGAAACATGCAAACTCCATAACTGCTGGAAGCAGCAGCTGCCAAGAGCTGTGACCATTACCTATAAACTCGGGTTGTGTCTGTCATACTGCTTTCTCTCCGGAGACCTAGCTTTCTGTACATCCCATTAAATGCGCCTCAGCATTCATCTGATAACCAGGCTTTACAAATTCTGTTAGTTGTACAGACAAACTGGCGCACACTAAACGGGCAGTAATAAGGTGCATGCAGAATGTGGGACTAGTGAGATCATGGTATCCAGACCTTTCCATCACCTCTGCATCTTGGTTTTGGAAAACTTGTGTTTTCCTTAAGAAAGTTCTTGATCTCTTTAATTGGGGGAATTCAAGACAAAAATGTCAAAAGTGTGAAATACCTGCTCATCTTCCTGATCGGATGTTTTGGTTTCTAAAGATCACCCTGTCAACATTCCCGAGAGACTACGTCATTTTAAGTAAGGAGGCCGTTCCTCGTCCCTGCCAGGCTGCACTGGTAGCCCCGTGCGTGACCAGGACAGCAGGTGCTGGGGGCCTGGCCTGTGTCCATAGCCTGACCCGGCCGGCAGAGGGAGGACTCGTCACACTGCCTCATGCCCAGTGACCTCTTGCTGAACAGACTGAAAAGAGTGAAGACCTGTTACTCTTCAGTGTCATTGAAAGACCTCTTCCCACAAGTCTGGTTTGTCTTTGGCTACGTTTTCGGTCTTCGGCCTAATGTTCTTATCCTGGAGGCGACTCTTAATAAGAGTTAGTCACAGGCCAGCACCCCCTGGAGATAAAGCCTCTCTCTCCCTGAGCTGCCCGCCTCAGGGCGGTTTATGATGTTTACTCTCAGGGAGATCCTGCCTGCCTTCTCTGCATTTTTAGCTGGGAACTCCGAACACATTTGCAAGACAGGGAAAAACAATAAAGCTTAAGAACAGTTGGGGGAGTTTGTACAAATAACAGAACACCTTAATTAGTGATTTGGCTTAATGGAACTCAAGTATGCAATTGAGATCTTTGACAAATTATGCATCATTTTTCCTGTTTATTTTAAAATAGCTTGGGAAGGACATCTTAATAAGCAGGGTTTATCGGCAAAGCACACAAACAATGGCAAGGAGTAAAGGGATTATTGCGACCTTTTTAGACTAGAGCCTCTCATTACATTGGCACACGCTGGGTAAATATTCTGTTGGGAAGTTCTCTGTTCAGAGTGTCTCAGAAGAACGTCGCGCAGATTGAGTAGTCAGGACTTGGCGGTCCTTTCAGCATTAAGGTTCTTAAGACTTTGGTTTTCTCTGATGTCCTAAGGTCACGGCACCTGGTCTGCGAGGACAATTCACACCAGGCCCAGGATGCGGGCGACCCACCAGCTGCAGGGCATGATGACGCTGCAGGCTGAGCGGCAGCCCTGATAGTTATAGGGCCACGGGTGGTAGCCGCCGAGGGGCTCGCAGATCTTCTGGCAGTGGGTGTAGCTCCGCCTGCATTCTATGCAGCAGATGCCTTCGTGGTCCAGCCTGGGATCGAATGTCATGCCTTCCCCTTCCTGCTGCTGCGAAAGAAAAGAGAGCCGTGTGTGCTGCATCATGACTGGCCGGTAACCCGTTACGCCCCCGAGTGTTTCACTGCTACAAGAAACCAACATAGTGTTCCGTAAGCAGTTCTCACTCTTAGCACCTCGGAGTTCAGACAGAATTCCTTCTAACATCGAGGAACTTCCCTCTATCTGACCTGTCACTGGCTGGAAGTTTCCTTTTTTTTTAAAATGTTACGTGACATTTCTCCATGCCTTGAAATGACCTATGGTTACCAGTCAACGGTGACTCGTCTTGGTTTAACTAGGCAAACAAACAGGGACCGTGGCTCGAAAGCGTTTCTGCCCCTGCTGGCCTGAAGTCCGCGGGACCCCGGTGCCTGGTCGAGCCTGTGGCTCCCAGGACTGGGCACGCGGTGGAGGGCACGGCCTCAGCTACCAGACGGTAAAACGAGTCACTCAGCCCCTGCCTTCATCTCAGCGTCTGTAACACTCGGGAAGAGGCAGCAGGTAACGGGTAGAACTCCTAGACCTTACACTTGACCTAGTTTCCTGTGTGCCGTAACGACAGTTCCACAAGGCCATGCGGACGAAGTCAAAACCACCTATGAAGCTGTACCCTTTCCACCCCTGGGGGGACCACAGAACTGGGAGGAATGCCCCCACCAGCTCGACTCCTCTGCCTTCCCTCTTTGTGACTGCCTAGGGGTGGGCTTTCTGGGGTCTCATGCGGCGCTGAACGGTGTTTCCCAGAGGCCCTCACAGTAAATGCTCTGTTCAGATCACCTCTCTCCTGGGGGTGGCCGAGTACAGGCAGATGCGGCCACACACGGAGCAAAGTGAACCCCTCGCCCTTTCGGGTCCAAAGTCTTTACTTTCGGGGGTGGCGATGGCCCTTGCTAATGAAAATTTCAAACGTACCGGAAACTGAAGAAAATTGTCTACTGAATGTCATCTAGATGGACCAGTTGCCTAACTTTTATCCAATTGGCTTGATTTTTATTTTATTTTTTGCTGAAGTATTTTAAAGTCGATTCTATAGTGAATGTAAAGAGAATTGAAGGCACTGTGACAATGGACCCCTCAATACGTTAGAATGTACCCCCCAAATTGGAGACTTTTCCCAGGCAACCACACTGCCATCCTCACACCTAACAAAACCAACAGTCCAGCTACAGCCTGTGCACAGTTTTTGTCATCACTGTATCATGTTATACTCATGTCTGTTTTTTATTTTTCAGACTCCCTCCCTCTCCGTCCTCCATGTGTGTTTTTGTTTTTTTGCTGATCTCTTGAAATAGGTTCATTTGAGATAACCAACAAAACCATCACGTTAGTAATGGACCACTCTGGGCAGAGCAGGTCAAAAAGCCAGTTGATTGAGACATTTCTCTGCCAGAAGGTTCAACAAAGCCTCGTTAGGTGTAAAAATTTGGGAGGAAGTCACAGGTTGTCACTTTAAGATGCATCTTTAAAGAAATAATGTGAAGGACCGATCAGGGGGGAGGAATTTCGGCTCAAGGGTGAATATGAACTAGAGGCAAACAATGTAATCAGCGTGTTTTTTAAAACATTTGCTTCGGATGACTCCCATGCATTGAGAACCGCTGGGGGTCGCAAGTTGAAAAGTATACATTGTTAAACAGCAAAATAAGCTACCACTTTCCTCAAAAATTTTTTGAAAAATATCAGTTCATTAAAACGTAACAGGGTTGTTGTTTTTGTTTTTGTTTTTTGCATCCAGCGTAACTTGGCCAAAATGCCATGAAATCACCATCTCAGTTTCAGACTCAGCTGCAAAATGCCCTGAAGCGAATGTGTTAAAAAAACATGGTTCACTCGTGGCTGGATGCAAGGCAGACAAAGTCATCCTGCCCGTCTGTAAAGAGGCTGATGCCCTTGTCCAGCCAACCCAGCCACCTGGGAAACAACCGAAGTTAAATTTTCTGTTCGCCTATTCAGATTTTATTTCCTTTTTTTTATTCTTGGAGCTTTAGGGCATGAAACGCTGTGGTACCCTGGATTTTCTGCTAAGCCTGGGGTTATTTAAGAAAATACCCTTGGCTCTAAATAGTTCTAAAATTATCAGTCTAAAATGATAAACCAGAAAATACATTCGCAACACAAAACCGTAGAGACTTGAAAAGCTTACAGAAGAAAAATATGCACAAATGGTTTGTGCATGGAAAGGTACTCGACCTTACGCCGAGTTTTTAAAGACAGGCAAGTAAAACAACCAGGACGTAGGTTTTATACCCAAAAGACAGAAGTGTGACAGTGAATGTGTCCTTTCACGACGATGGGAAAACACGGAGCTGGTGTATTTAATGCCTCAGAAGAGACAATTTGGTGTCCTCCATGGAAACGTGAAGTTCCCACCTGCCCTGACCCAGCGGAACCAGAAGTCGGTATTTATGCTAAAGGTCTATTTCCTCACCTACAGGAGGCCAGAGGAGACCAAGCGCTAACACTGAGCAAGCGAATGCTTCCAAGTGCCACACGCTGTCCCAGGAGCTTCTGGGGCATCCCCTTGTCGCCTGCCCGCAGCCCCGGGAGGCGTGTGTGCAGAAGCGTGCATGCGATCAACAGCATTTGCAACAGCAAAGGACGGAAACAATGTCCGTGTCCACCAAGGAGAGCCCGCTACCTTTCTGCACATCTATCCACACCACGTAATATGTGGACATTAAAACGAACGAGGCAGTTCTAGATAGGAGACCAAGAGCGATCTTCAAAATACTGTGTTGTAACGAAAGAAAGCACGATTCTGTGTGCTCTTAGTTAAAAATGTGTGTGTGTGGACTTCAGGCAAGAGGAACTGGGCGAATAGCTATTGTGAATAGGTTGCTCTGGGGAGGGTTTCTTTTCTTTTTTTTCTTTTTTTTTGACAGAGAGAGAGATACAGAGATAGAGAGAGAACTGAACCGGGGGCACTCCCCAGTTCAGCATATGGTTCCGCACGGGCCGGGGCTGGGACTCGGTCCTCGGTCCCCGGCCCTGCAAAGTGAGCACTTAACCCACTGAGCCATCCCGGCTTCCCCTGGGGAGGGTTTCTGAGCTGGAAGGGAAACCCACTGTTCATTGCATATGCCCTTTTATCCTGGTGGGTTTTTTTGTGTTTTTTTTTTAATCATGCACATGTTACTTTTGCAATCAAAACACTAGTTACAAATACATATCTTTCTACTTGTGTTCCTGCAAAGTATAGTAATGAGACCACCATCTTGTGGAAGCTTTGAAAAGTCTCCAGCACATTAGTGCCGTCCTTACAAAACGTCAGTCCTCGGGGTCTCGGCCTAAAGGGTGGTGTCTGCACTGAGTCCGCTTCCTTCTGGACTGAGAACCCCCGGGGCAGCCGTTGCCCACTCGTCCGTGCACGGGGCCTGGAGGCAGGCTGCATGAACAGCGGATGTAAAGGGGAAAGAGAATAGTTTCATTCTCTGTGCGGCCCTGGGGGGTCGGGGGGAGGGGCACACTCTGGGCAACACTTCTAACTAAAATCCTGATATAAACGTGTCTTCGTGGATTTGCCTGTGACTCAAGCAAAGGAGAACACAGAAAGCAATTCTGAGTGAGGGTCACAGCCAGTCGGGATTTCACCCGACAGAGATGGATGCTGAAGCCTTCTTACCCGCGTCGGTAAACCTTGCAACCAACAAATGAAGATGCATTTTTTAAAATAACCGAGTCGAAGTCTCAGCCGAGCACTCAGTGCCCACGAGAAGCCTCAGGCGGAAACGGCACAACGTCTGGGCCGTGTTTAATGCGTTCGCCTGAGCAGGTCGGGCCCACCCCGTACGCACATGGTAAGGGTTGTCCGGGTTGAAGGGGGCCGAGTCGTCCTGGACATTCGGTCTGGTTTTGTTGTTCAGTCTCCCGGGGCCTGGGTTGCTCCGTGGTCCACTGTGTGGTCTCCTGGGGGTAGTAGTCGCAATCTGGGTTACCAGTTCTCTTCTTTCTCGCTGGATTTCTGCAAAACAGAACACAACCAAACACTGTCAGTGAACTGTCTGTGTGGAGGGGGGTGAAAAACTTAAGGACAGGACATCCAGACACCGGGAGGCTGGGCGCCGTTCACATTCCCACCGATGGTCTTGGGGAGAGGAGAGCAGGTTTGAGAGTCTGCGGTGAGTCGCCAGACATACGGATAAGCAGGGTTTGATGTGGTAGCCTTCACTGAGGCGGGCACGGTGAGACAGGTGACGAAAACGCATCCTCAGTCCCGGGTGACAGTTTCGGGAGAGGGTTGCAGGGCGTCCTTTCCTACCGCGTGGCCGCAGGGTCCTTCTTAACCCCCTTTCCAGGCAGCCACGGCCACCGGCTTATCCACTGGACCCCATTTGCCTCACGGGGTCTTACGCAAGCTCTGGGGGGCTCTAGGAGGCAGCTCGCCCTGGCTGAGTCCAGCGTCTGGACTTGCTAAGCCTGGTACCGCTTTGACCCGTGTTAAGGGTACAGGTCGGGGGCACCCGTACATTCACAGTGCTAGGCAACCATCTCCCTCCAGGACGTTGTGTTCGTGTGGCAAAACCGACACCCTGCCCCCGTTAAACAGCCGCTGCTCATGGCTCCCCCAAGTCTGGCGCTTCTGATGGCTGTGTGTGTGTGTGATTTCCACGCTGGCGTTCAGTAAAATCTTTTAGAAAGCGCTGCCTGTCCCGGCGGTGCTGGGGAAAGGCCACTTTTTCCACACTTGAGCCAGAGCTACAAGGTGGCCCATCGAGACCCAGTGGGGTGAGGGTGGCAATCACGAGAGAGTCCCCCTGGGGGTAGGGGGATTGGGGGAAGCTGAGGGGAAGGAGCCTGGCCTTCATCACCCGGAAATCACTGGAAGGTGTGCAGCGACCTTGCCCTGAACCCTGGGGCCCTCTGTTGGTTTTCACTGAACTTGGAAGCTAATGCTTGGAGCCTTGAACTTGAAGAATCTCAACCCGTGCCCACAGCAGCTTGGAGCCGTCCCCTAAGTCTGGGTTTGAACATAATAACAGATTCGGTGGAATGACCGCTCCTTGGTCCCTGGCCTCTGTGCCTTAGGAATTAAAGAAAGACAAATGCAGAAGTGGAAAGTGCAGACACCTGAGATTGAGGGGCAGCACGGAAAGAAGGAGGAGCATCAAATAAAAACCGCAGGCAACGCAGGGGGGTTGGGCTCCCCCACGTGCGTCCTGCTGCTCAGCCCCTGCCCTGTGACCTCTCAGGCCTGCGGAGCGAGGGGACCCGAAGGAACCCCAGGGAGGGAGCCGCCAGCCGCCCCAGCCGCCTTCAGAGAATGTAAACGGTTACCTTTGGGGTAGGTCGGTTTAAGCCAGAAAATAGGCAGGTCGCCACAGAGTTCTATGACTTTAGAGCTCAGGAAGCTGTGGTCTTTCACAGGCGGGCCCACGGCCACCCAGACGAGAGGGTTTTCTTCATACTTAACGGGCATGATCGCGCCTGCCTGTAAGGAGAAGCGAAGGGCATTGAGCAAGGGCAGTGCCCCGTGCTGGGCATGAACACTCCCACGTGGGCAAAAGATGACCCGGCTTCCTGAAAACTTAACGGGAACGTCAGGGGTACGCGTCCTTCCCCACCTGCCCCTTCCTTCGGGTGCTCATTCTCTTTGTAGCTTCCTTCACCGTGCTCAGCACCCCCGTTCTGCCCCCGGATAGCTGGAACGGGTGGTTGTGCGCGTCCGAGTGGAAGTGAAAATGACTTGATACCAACTTTGTGGTTTCGGTTACTCTGATGTTTTGGATCAAAGATGTGTTTGTTTGTTTGTTCTTGAGGAAAAGCAATTGAACCGCCCTGGAATCCTACAAAGGATGGAGGAACCCCCCGCGGGACGTGCAAATTTTCGGGGGTTTTGTACCACACACCCCAACGGGGAAAGCAAAGCCACCGGTCCTTTCATGCCTTCATTTCAAAGTACGATCTCACGTAAGCCATTTCCAACATTTCGCAGCTATAACAAAACGTGGCTCAGATGTGCTTCACGTCAGGCACGCCGCTGAGACTTCAGAGCTAAATCCCGGCTTTCCTTCTACAGCAAGACACTGAGGATGGTTTGATAACCCAGGAGACGCATTCCTTCTGCCAGGTTGTAGCTTTCATGTATTTATTAGTTGGCAATAGGTTGGAGAAATTAAAATGTTTTCTCTTTATTTCTAGCTAAAAGCAGCACTTCATTTATGCTTTCTCCCTCAGGCTTATGGCTGCATTAAAACAACTTAAAAGTTATTGGAGGAAGTGAGCGTGCAGGTAATCCAGTTATTTACCTTAAATGAAACGGCTCCATCCAGAAAATGTATGCTCTTTGGGCATAGGAGCCTTTTAAAGTTATACAGAACTGATGAAAAATGTATGAGAGCAAGCAGAGCATAAATCTACCCCATCATGATGGAAAATGTGTGGGGGGAAGAGTGGGAATTGCAGGAATAGTGCCTGTACGTGCACCCTACAAGCCAGGAATGGTAAGTAAAAGGGGGGCACATCCTTCCTCCCTCCCTCTCCTTGCAACACAATCCTGCTTCTGTGTGAGGCAGCCACGAGCCCGGTCCCGGGAGCGCCCCTGGTTTTCTCAGACTCTCCAGCAGCTACGGTGCCCATGTGACCCTCTCTACATGATGAGATCCAAGCTCTTCCCGATGGATGGGAAGTCATGGTGGGCATAGCTCAGCCTCTTGCTAACATCCTGCCTTGAATGTGTGGTTGAGGTTTGGAGCTGGAAGATAAAGGCCGGAAAACCGGAGAGAGGCTGGCCACCCAGCCGGGGCTACGGCCACCACCCTGCTTTCTAAGGAGAAAAGCAAATCCCTCTTTGTTTAAGTGGCTCTAAGTGTCGTTTTCTGCCACGGACAGCCAAGCCCGTTTCTAATTCACACAAACATATTGTCTGAATTAGGTTTTATCCAACTGAGGACCCGCTGTGCACAACACAAGCAACCAAATACACGAGAAAAATCAAGTCACGTCTATGGCCTAAGGAAAGAATCAGATTTAAATACAAAGCTATTCAGCACTGTGAATTATTCCTGTACTAAAGAAAAGATGTTTTGAATTATCATTTGAATTGGTGAAAAATTGGTGATGCCTGAGCATTGAAGAACAAGAAACTTCTAGCATTATAATTGTACAATGACATATAACAGTACACCTGTCATAATCTACCTTTTAGAAGGATAACGTGGAAATAATAAGAATATACAACAGTGTAACTTCAATTAGAAAAAGAATATCAGGGAAGCCAGGATGGCTCCGTGGGTTAGGCGCTCACTTTGCAGCCCCGGGGACCGAGGATCGAATCCCGGCCCCGGCCCGTGGGGACCCATGTGCTGAGCTGGGGAGTGCCCCCAGTTCAGTTCTCACCGGGGTGAGACCCCGGCCCAGTCCCTGCCCTGTGCAGCCCCGCGCCCACCTGTGGAATGAAACTATGTGGAAAAACCAATGATGTGCAACTATGGAGACTGTTCTGGGCCCTCCCCCTTCTCTCTGTCTCTGTGTCTGTATCTCTCTGTATCTCTCTCTATCAAAAACAATAAAAATAAATCTTTAAAAAAAAAATTCACCACGGCATTAACATTAGCTGTCCGTGGAGTATGCAGTTGTGGGCAATTTTCTTCTTTATCCTTTTATGTCTTCCCCAAATTTTATACAATGACAACGTGTTGTTTTTAAAAGCCAGAAAAAAAATTGTTTTTTAAAAAACCCATACTGTCTACTGTAGACTTGGGACCAGATCTCCGTCAGCTGTGGTTGGGGAGTTGGTTCTTTCAGAAGGCAGGAAAGGAGACCTGGTTCTCTATCCACGTATGGGGACAAGGTCAAGGGTTGTCATTCACCAAAGGCTTTGCAACAGAAATGGAGCGACGTGACTATAAAACACGGCAATGCAGTAAGAGACAGGAGCCACGCCGTGGAGGCCGGGAAACCATCCCACAGGTTTGCTGGTTTTGTTTTGGGGTTTGAGACACTTCTTGCTGTGGCTTCTCTGAGGGCAAACAAGCAGGTAGTTTCCAGGCACCTTTGCTTTTACCTTATTTTTCCTCATCTGCCTTCAGGGAGCTCCGCCTCCCTCTCAGGAAAGCGGGCAGGATCCAAGGTGGTCATAAGAACACTGCTGATTATACCCTCTGTTCATTACCGAGAAGCTTCTAGGGCCATGGGGACAGTGCATACCCCTCGTTTGCAGGGGACAACACCGAGGACCACAGAGTTGCAGCCGCACCCACAGCCAGGGTCAGAGCTGGACTTGAACCTACATCTTTCTCCTACTCCAACACCCGTGTTCTTCCCACCAGACCCGGCCACCACGCAGAGGGAAGACAGTAACGGGCGCGGCTACTTCGTAAGCCCTGAAGCATCAAGCAAACGTGTCGTTCGACCTCTCTGGGCAATTCTCAAAATAAATGTTTGTCAAATCAAGCCCAAAGGCACGTTATGAATAATAAACGGAAGAAGGATGTTTAAAAAGAAAAAAAAAAACCTCACGTGTTTGCCACAGAAAATGAATTCGATATACTCATAGGTGGAATAGCTTCACGGGGCTGAACTTGAGCCAGCAGGAAGGAATTGGGGGGCGGGGAGCCATCCCAGCTCAGTGGGGCCAAGCCGGTTGGAACGCCCTTCCGTGAGGTCGGTTGCCTCGCACGCTGCTGTCGCTTTCCAGACTCTGACGAAGATTCTGCCTCTCAAGTCCTTTGTGTTGTCTCCATCACTGATCAGAGAGTCTCTTGTCATCAGGCAAATCCAGGCCAGGGAGGAGCACGCCCCCTCGTGCACTTTCTAATATGGTTTCCAAACCCTTTAAGCAGGCCACATCAGGTCAGAACGATCACGGGGAGCCACGCCGTAGGACCAACCCAGTTCATGTAAATGCCTTCGGCAGACAAGAACTGAACTCTGGTTCTGGTCTGGAACCTGCCCATGGCTGGGTCTCCAGGACCCCCCGACCACCCCCTCTCACTGCCTGGAGCCGCCTGTACCCACCAGTTCAGAGGCGATGCTCTGTTTGGTCGCGGTGCCCACCTCCGGGAGCCGAGCCTTCGCTTGTGCTTTGATGTAGCACTTCTCCCCTCCAGCAAAACGGATCCCCGTGATGCCCTGGGAAACGAGATGCACATTTACTCACCCAGCCGTTCCCGTAGTCAATGGATGGACCGTCTCCCGAGAGCCGGGCCCTGGTCCCGGTCCCCGGGGATAGGGAGGAGCCAAACGGACGGCAGCGATGCCCTCGTGGGGCTTCACTTCTAGCATCATTTACCAAAAATAAAAAAAAGAGAGGCTGTCAGGTAGAGTGAGGTGCTGTGGAGAAAAGTACAGCCACGTGCAAGATGAGAAGGACCAACCAGGCATGGCACTTGGGACAGTGTGGCCAGGGAGGCCCTGATCTTGGGGTGCCACTGGAGCTGAGACGCAGTATGGGGATCGCTCTACCTGTCCCTCCAGCTCAGACGAAAGGCCACCTTCTCTATGTGGCTCTGGCCATCCTGGCTGAGGGGCCCCCCTCCCCCTTCAGCATCGTCACCCCCAGTACTTGTATGGTGGTGCCTGGTGGTGTCATGCCAATCAGGAGGCCCTCGGAAGATGTGGGCCCAATTAATGCCATAGTCAGATGTTTTCCTACATTACCAAGCCCCGAGGAAAGAGCAAAGCTTTGCACAACACCAGGAGCTGAACTTGGCTCCTAGGTCGTATGCAAGCACTTAGGGGGTCTTGTTTTTGTCCCCTGTGACCTACACACAGTGTCTCCTCCTCATCTTCGTGGGGACACTGGCTCTACCCTTGGAGCACTTTGGAGTGTTGACTTTGACACTGCCGGTTAACTCCATGACTGTTGAGTGGCCAAAGCAACATTTAAAGTCAACAAGTTCCACGCCGCAGTCATGTAGACGCTAACACGACAGACTCCTCAGCCTGCTACTCTTCTGCTGAGTTCAGCAGATGTTGGGGAAGAAGATACAGAGCTTATTCCAGGGTCAGTGCCAAGGAGTTGGGGAAGAGAGGAGATCCAGGGGTCCTGGCTCGGGATTCAGCCATCCTAACTGGAGAGTAGACTTGAACACAAGTTACGCCTGAGGATGTTCTTAAATTACCCCGAGTGTCATCACAGAGCCAGGAGCCCTTGTACAAACGCTGGTGGGTGACAGGCTGGAGGACAGACGAGGACACTCATTCTTCCAAAAGCTCCTTGTAGCCTGATTGGCTGAGGACACCTAGGTGACACGTTTCACTTTTTCCTCCTAGCATCACCCCCCACCCAGACACGGGGTGGCCTGGTGCCCGTCTCACTGAACCAAAATCGTCTGGAGAGAACTTTAAAACACGGGGTCTGGACCTCCAGAGACTCACATGCAGCTGGCCCGGGCTGTCGCCCAGACACAGGTGTGCAAACGCTCCCACACGTCCAAAACGTCTAGCCAAGGTTGAGGACCATCAACATAGGGAGAAAGAGCCTGTTCAGGGTGACAAAGTCTCTAAATGACTGCAACAGCCTGCTACCCACAATGTGTTTGTGCCCCTGGAATTCATGTTGAGCCTCGTGTCCCTGTACAAGGGACCGCAGAGAGCTCCCTCGCCCCTTCTGTCCTCGCAGGGAGCACACGGTGGGAAGACAGCCATGTACAAACCAGGAAGCCGGCCGTCCCCACACACCTGATCCGCCGCTGCCTGCAAGACTGTGCGAAACCCGTGCCTGTCACCTGAAGGCACCCGGCCTACGATGACTTGTGACAGCGGCCTGGGTGGACGGGGACACGGCCTTTGGGCTCCAGTTCCTTCCGTACCCGTGGCTCACGAACTTTCCCTCGTGTCAAAATCACCAGGAGAACTCGTTCAGTGAAAAGAGGGTGTTGGGCCCCAGCCCCAGACTCTCGGCTCCCTAGTAGGTCTGGAGTGGGGGCTGCAGGAGGCACTTCTAACAAGCTCTCGGGAGACCCTGCTGGTGGTGGCCCAGGGGACACTGAGAACCGCTGCACCCTAGGGTGCTGTCTCCCGAAGGCCTGCCGCTCTTCCTGTGCAGGGAGGACGTCTAGGGCGTGTGGTTTGACAAACAGGACAGGGCAGGGAGACCACTCCCTACCCCACCCTGCTTCCTGCTGTGGGATATGCTGTCTTCACACCCGCCTACTCGCTGAACATGAGAGGCAACGGCTGGAGGGAAGGCCAGGTAGCCATCCCCACACGCCCCAGCAGGAGGGGGTGCTGGTTCTAGCGCATGGTTCGCAGCCCGGGCTGTGGGTCCAGTACTGAGTTAGTTCTGACGGTGGGCATGCTGCAAAGAGAACCGAACCACGCGGGATGGGTCCCGTGGGAAGGAATTCACCCATTTTTCACCACCTTGTCTGATCACAGGCCCACATCAAGCAGCCAGAGATATTCAGAGATGAAACAAGAGGCAATGAAAGAGTACAAGAAAGCCAAGCAACACCCTTCGGTTTCTGCAAACAAATGAAGGCCTTAGAAACTGGTGACAATGAAGTTTGCTAACCAAGAGTCAGTCGTCCCATGCCCTAACACTGTTGAATCAAGAAGAGTCAGGTAATCTCATTGTAGACACACTTTTTTTTCCTCTCTAGGGGATCTCATCTATTTCTGTGGCTTAAACCAGAAGTTCCCAAGGAGAGCACAAGGTTCCACCCCCAAGAGGGCAGGCACTCTGGAACTCTCGGGAGGAGTTTTCTTGTTGTCACAAAGGTTGGCGGCTTTCCTGGTCCTTAGTGGGCGGAGCCCAGGGAAGTGAGTCCTACAGACAAACAAGGGGGAGGGGGCGGTCTCTGCCCTGGGTCCTGGGTGGAAACCGGATTGGAACCTTTACACCTAAACACAAAGTGACTTCTGGCATTGTTTAAACGCACAGTGAATTCCTTAAGAAGGGAATTACCATGAAAATGGAGAGAAAGCCCTCCTTTTGTTTACAGAAAACATTCTGGTGTTTGATTTGCCAACACACACTCTCAGGTCTTGTGTGCATTTTTGTCTGTGGCACTAAAAGTGATCCAACTATGAGGGCAAAGATATGACTTTCATCTTAGTTTTCCTTTATGTTATAGTTTGGGGCCATATTGATTTTTGAAATCAATAGCCTACCTACCAGATGGGTTATGCTATTCCCCTCCTCCCCCACCTTTTCAAATAAAAAGAGATTCAAATACACACAAGGTTAAACAAATCGCGGAGTGAACACCCATATATACCCACATGTTCACTGTATGGTGGTTTCTCACCAGGGTTTGTGTGACATTCGTGAGCTGTCCGGGAAGTATCCAGCCACGTAACCGTTCTCATTATATTGACAATGGCTGGACTTCCCCCCCCCCCTCCCCCCGAACAGGTCTCGTAAGTCACTGGGTCTGAGACCAGGGGCTTAAACAAGCCCAGTTTTTGTACTCCTTGGACAAAGACTCCTTGACCTTGACCTAACTCTAGTGGGCTACTCTCCTGAGTCCTGCATTTGACGAGGTCCCAACCTTGGGCTCTGTCCCGGTCTCCTTATTCCAATTTTAGCAAGAATCCTGCTGAACCAGCCCTGACCTGACCACCCTCGATATCGGATCACCCCGGCTGCCTTCAGCAAAAATCCTGTTAGGTCAGTTAGTGAAGAACCACTCTTTCTCGTAGTAATTTTCCACGCACCCACACCCCCAGCCTGCTCCTGGCCTCCAAAGCCCCGTTTTTCCTTACTGTGTTCAGAGTGGAGCCCAATCTCTCCCCTCTCCCACAAAACCCCACGGTAACGCCCCCTCCCCTAACATAAAGCCTGCTGCACCTTCTGTAACACGTGTCCTGAGACACTTTTTCCTTCACAGGGTAGAGCCTGGAGCTCGTGGTTACTGCTATTGCCTCTCGGGTTTTATAATGTTTTGCTTTTTATCACTGTCTCTGCCGAAATTGCGGTGCAGTCCTGGACTAGCCGGGGAGGCTGTGCACGTGCAGTTCAGAACCTCTCCTAACGAGGCCCCACCTGCACCCCCATCGTCACCCCTCACCTTCAGCCGCACTGGGCTCCTTAAACGCCAGAGCAGGCCTGTGGATTGTCATTCAGTGGCCTTGTCTGCACTTACTTCTCTGCTGGGTGAAACCCTCATCCTTCTCCCAGACCTGATTCCAATGTCGCCCCCTCTGTAACGCCGGCTCCCCTAACCCGCAGTGACAGCAGCCCCTCTGGGCACCTCTGTCCACAGCACCCAGGCTGCCCTGAGTGACCTCTGTGTGACTGTGTCCCTCTTGGGCTCGGCCGAAGGTCCTTGAGGCAGGGGGTGGCTGAATGTCACCCCCGGGCTGAATACCATCCCGTGTACACCATAGCCTCTTCTTGCATTTGACTGATGGCTCAAAATCTAGGAGAAAGTAATTTTGCGGGAAGCATAGTGGCTGATGTGTGTGTTTTTGAAAGTCCAGGCTTAGGGAAGCTGAGATGGCTCAGTGGGTTGAATGCTTGTTTGCAGCCCTGGGTCTGAGGATCAAATCCTGGCCCTGGCCCGTGTGGACCCATGTGCTGAACTGGGGAGTGCTCCCAGTTTGGTTCTCATGGGGGTGAGACCCCGGCCCAGTTCCTGCCCTGTGCAGCCCCGCGCCCACTTCTGGAATGAAACTATGTGGGAAAACCAATGATGTGCAACTATGGAGACTGTTCTGGGCCCTCCCCCTTCTCTCTGTCTCTGTCAAAAACAATAAAAATAAATCTTAAAAAAAAAAAAAAAAAAGAACGAGAGAAAGTCCAGGCTTGTTTAAACGCATAACAGTTTCTATCCATCAAAAAGAAAACGTTCACTCACCAGTTCTGACTTAGGGAACTGTGGAAGCTATCAAAGAGAATTGATCAGCTCATAAAATATTTGTGGCCCCGTCGGCCTAGGAGCACAAAACACGATCAATACCATTCTTAGAACTGAAGGCTTATAAAACAGATGTGTAGGCTTGGGACTGAAATCTTTTAAACGTGCACTCCTGATACCCGCACACCTCGGGAGAGGTGGAGCGTTCCTGATTCATCGGTGGAGTTACCTGTGCAGGTTGTGCGACGCCGGCACGTCACAGCAACTAGTTTCGTTCTGGATGGGATGACGGAGGTCATTCAATATAATTGCACATTGAGCAGAACCAAGAAAGACGCGTTTGTGTCCCTGCGTCCGGTAGGGAAGGCCTTCAGTAACAGGTCCAGGGAACTTGTCCTGTGCGCTCCCCAGAACCTGCAAAGCTCTGACGGAATGAGGCTCTCGGCTGAGCCCACTGAGCAGAGCCGCCTGCCTGTCCAACCCCAGCGCCCGTCAGCAGGGCTCTCCTGTTAGCACCGGCGTGGTCGTCCCACAGGCCTTGGGACGTGTGTTCTTTTACCCCGGTTTCTCTCACCCCTTTGGAGGAAGACTGGCCCATGAGGGTGTTCGTAGGCCAGTAAACGACCAGTCGGACATAATTTTCAAGATCCTTGCGTTTTTTACCCTGTTATGAAGTCTTACCTACTCCAGCTACATATTTGAGAGCACACCGATACCTCTTCCTCAATTTAGAACACAAAGGAGAATAAGGTAATTATGTCGGCCAACAGGAAAGTCAGCCTGCAGTGACACCTGGCTTTGCACAGGTCCACTGACCCACCAGTGCATAGCCTAATGCTTTAACGCGCCTATAAACTGAATTTCTTACTAACAAACCATCATGTTCGTCCTTTTCCAGGGAGGCTAGACTGGTTCTCCGTAACAGGCCATAGTCAGAAAACACGGTAACAGGGGAATTTCTCCATGCGAATGTTCTAGATTAAATGGGAAACCTAAAAAAATTGAGAAAAGCATGTGAATGGGTCCGATTGATTCTTGATGAGATGACGACGCCGTTCAAAGTTCCCTCCTCTGTGTACGTTAAAAAAAAAAAAAAAGACCTTGCAACGTCCCCGGATACTTTGAGCATTTTATTCACACTCTGTTTTTAGAAAGCGCTGTATGGGAAGACGTAGCCCATTCACATCTTTTTGCCAAGACTTTATAGGCTTCTAAGACCCTGCTCTTTTCAATGCCAAGGTGTTGCTGTTATTTTTTGGAATATAAAAGAAAACAAAGAGTGGCCCTTTCTTGGAGAACCCGCTGTGTGTTGCCTGAGATGTGAGAGGTACGGTTACTGCCGTAAAGAATTACTTGTGGGAGAGACGCCACTTCTGGAGCCAAATCTCCCCGGCTACACTCGCTAAACGCACGACCTATACTTACACGCTGGAAGTCATGAACTTCGACTGCTTCCTCGGCTCCGCTTCCCATTTTGAAAGTCTCCAAGTTGTTCCCAGCATCTATTTCCATGGACCCGTCCTGCAGTTTCCCGTTGATGCTCATGGTGTAATGGACGTTGTAAATCTGGAAGTGAACATAAGATCAGTGACGCCGTTCTTCTCAGAGCCCTGCGGGGATGCGCTTTTGACCCGCAGGGTACGAGGGACCGTTCGTATTTATCGGAGCTACACGGAATCACCCTGAAGAGTGATCCCTTTCTACCTGCGGACTTTGTCCGTGTGCCAATCACTTAGGAGAACGCTTTCTTAAAAACCAACGAAAAAACCTACATCGAAAACCTTGGATAGTCTCTGGGGCCTAATTCAAATAGCTCAGGGAGTTGGAATCCTGGCTGAGTCTGAGTAGAATCTGCAGGTACCACGACCGGTCAAATCACAGCCTATGGCTCTGGGACTTGGGCACAGACCTTTTTTTTTCTGAAAAAGGACAACCCTAGGCAGTCAATGTTGAGACCTGTTGATGCGTACGTGCAAACAGAGGAGGCCAAGGGTCAACTGGGACCATCCACTAAGCGCGTCTGCAGAGGACCCTCGATTGGAAAGCTTCTTAAAGGATCTTTGGGTTATGATTTGGCCGGGAGCGTGGTATGTCGCCAGGGCTCTGCCGGCGGGGTGGGCTGTGCCTGCTGTGGGGAAGGGCAGCATGCACGTCGGTTCTGAGCTCCAAAGGGGAGGTACCCGTTTTAATGACTAGGGCACGGGAGTATGGGTTACAGGGCATTTTGTTATGAGACGTGTGGGGAGCGGGAGAGAGGGGGAGAGATCTGACATGGCAGATGGGCACTGGGCCAGGGAACCGAAGGACAGGCGGCCATGTCCAAGCTTGGACCTCGTGGGCGGCTTTGCGGTTCGGTCCCTGAGCACAGAGGTGGCCCGGAGCTGAGAGCGGCAGAGCAGGTGGTCCCGTGAGGCCCGTTCGTCCCCTGTCCACCTCCAATCGAAGTGGCGTGGCTCTGCTTGTTACGCGTTGTATTTCTGAGCAAAAGCTTGAGAACAATTCTGCCAGGAAAACATATATTTTGATGAAAGTTTAGCACCGAATTGGACGACCCAGAGGGCGCTCTTCGTTTAGACATCTTGTTAGTACACTCGTTTAAAAAAAAATAGTTCGCACACCGCCCCGGCTCAGTGTGCCGGGGTCCTGAGCTGTGGGGCAGGAGGTGGCTTTCTTTCCTTCTCCTTTCTTCTTCCCTTTCTTTTCCTGACTGCGAGGCATGCCTTGAACGCTGCTACGCCTCTCTGACATGATACATGATATGCAAATTAGTTAAAGGGCAAGGAATGAGCGCCAAGGACACACACACGGGTGACTCAGTGTCAGGTCCGTGGGTCAGACCTGCCAAGACCTCAGAGCCCATTCAAGTCCGACGTTCTCCCTCATTAGGAACAACGGCTGCTCCATGGGCACACGCTGGAAAAAGTGATCTGTGGTTATTGGATCATTAGTTGCAGAAAACTCATTATCACAAGACCCACGGGGCATGATTTTATTTAATCAGCGGAGATGTAGAGACGGCTTCGCTCGTCAGGACCCTTGTAGGCCACAGCCTTCGTCCGGCGGCACAGATCCTGGGGGCTGGTTCAGCTCAGCCATCTCTCGGTGCCTCCCACCCCCTCTCTGGTGAGCTCGCGTTCTTGCCGGGCACTGTCCCCTGGGCTGGCCTTAGTCTGACAGCTGCTTCTCATAGGGCTTCTGATGTGGCCCGATGGAGCAGAACCCCTCATCCCGCTTTCCCGTGGCCATCAGGTGGCCCGTGTGCTCGGCACAGTTGGGGAAACCTGTTTCCTTCGGCCAGTGCTCCTGGTGCCTGCAGGGGAGGCTCAGAAAGCGGCCATGGCTGGGCGCTGTGCTTCCTCAGCAGCCGCCGTGTGCAGAGCGGATAACGTGCAGGGCAGCTCCTGCATAGGCGTCCCTCCCGCAGGCGACCGCAGGTGACCGCAGGCGACCGCAGGCTCCGGTTTCTGGTGGTTGCCCGCAGGCGTTTACCAGGAAAGCCAGGTGAAATGTAAGTCAGGAGCCGTGTCCGTGCTCATGTCTCAGCAGGGCTGAAGGAAACCAGGTTGTAGCCCCAGACGAGGGGCATGTGGTCCTCGCTTCCCTGTCCTCCACCGTCATCCCTGGCTGCCTTGCCCCCAGCAAAGGCTCCCTAGCTAGGTAGGTATGGGGTCACGTTCTGTGCTAGGTGGCTTCAAGCCCATCTTTCCTAAGCAGCACTCAACCTGCAGGGGCCGCAGTGAGAGGTCTGTGCCCCTGGAAGCCATGCGTAGGGGTGGAGGTGCTACACAGCCCGCAATTCTTTCCTGATGGAGCAGTAATCCCATTATCTCCCCTAACCCGATGGAACCTTTGGACACCCGAGGCGATTTCTCTCCAGGTACAAGGCACTTTACTCTTTGCCAAAAATTCTGCTCAGCACGGGGACTGAGTACAGCCAAGGAGACTGACTCATGAGTTTCTGCTAACGCCTGGGTCCCATGAGATTAATGACGTCACGATCGGGACAACGTCTAGAGAAATCAGAACCGGCGAATAAAGGCCCCAAGCAATGGTCTCTTCCCCTCTCCCACCGGGCAGGGCTGTGCGGGGCCCTGTCTGGGGCGGGGGAGGAGATGTCCTGTATTTCAGTGCCTGGTTCCACGGGCAATATTGGGGCTGAAGCATGGTCTTGGTATTTGAGCCACGCCACTTGTCCCACGTGATAAGCCTCACAGTCCTGCCGCCGACTTTGAGAAAACCCGTGCGAAGGGGATGTACCCACAGGAGAGGAAGGGGTGGGGAATTGCCCCACCTTCTTAGGAGCCACCGTGGAGAAGTGGGGGCCCAGACCGTCCCCAAAGACCGCGGGGTCCATTTGGGTGGCGATCTCTTTCTGTTTGACAGCGACTGACTTTATTATGATTATTATTTCTGATTATGTTTCCTTTGGGCCATTTCGATCTGTATTCTCATGGGCTCTGCACATTGACTCTCTTTCGTAGTCTATAATTTATTTTTCAGACGTAATGTGGATCAGCATCCAATATTCTGAGAGTAAAAACGAAACAAAAAAACAAAACAAAACAAAAACAACCTACCACTGTGTTCTTTATGCTCCTGCCAGTGTAGGAACTGGCAATAACTTTGATTGTCAGCGGTAACATGTGACTCTATCCCTCTGCTTTCTTAGAATTTAATACTCCTCTCAGACAACAAACCGTCTTGCAGGGCAGTGGAAGATATGGGAACAGGGAGTCCAGCTTATTTAGTAGGATCTTTCAATCTCTCTTTTGAGAAACTGGCCAGTGAGCTGTGTTTGCCTGGAATAATTAAATGCCAGGCGGTATTCATTTTAATATAGATCACGCCCAAAATCTATACCGAAAAACCAACAAAGAAGCAAAGCTATTTTTATCCCGGAGTGACTGAGAGCACGCGGGGTTTTGTCATCGGAAAGATGGCATTTACATTCGAATACCGTATAATTTCCCAGGGGCTGGCAATGGAAACCCTGCTATGAATGGAGATTGTAGATATCGAAATCTTCCTCATGTTCAGGTTTGCTGCTCTCAAATAGGGGTAGCTTCCATATTTAAAATACAAAAACATTAAGGCGATGTTCAAACATACACAAAACGCCGTGCAATTCTGGTCTCACAAATCGATGCTTGTACATTTGATACCGTCTCTAAAACAGGCTCCGTGCTAAATGGCTGAGTTATCTACATGAGGCATTGAGTTAAAAATACAAATTAGGCCGTGGCGGCAGAAGATGTGATGTGTAAAACGGTTGAATGGCTTTGAGCACCATCTCCCCTAAGTACTGGGATTTGTTCATGCTCTGAATTTCGTGGTGGGGAGAGGGGGGGTGGGGGAGGGTCGTCACAGACCCTCAGAGGGGAGTGATTAAGAAACGGCCCTTTGTGTGCCCTGGGAGACGAATCCTTTTCCATTTGTCCAAATGAGCCCACGCCAGGCTTGGCAACAGTCATCAAGATAACATGCCCCCCGGGAAGCCGGGACGGCTCAGTGGGTTAAGCGCTCACTTTGCAGCCCAGGGGACCGAGGATCGAATCCCGGCCCCGGCCCGTGGGGACCCATATGCTGAACTGGGGAGTGCCCCCAGCTCAGTTCTCACCAGGGCAAGACCCCGGCCCAGTCCCTGCCCTGTGCAGCCCCCGCCCACCTGTGGAATGAAACTATGTGGAAAAACCAATGATGTGCAACTATGGAGACTGTTCTGGGCCCTCCCCCTTCTCTCTGTCTCTGTCTCTCTTGCTCTGTCAAAAACAATAAAAAAGATCTTTAAAAAAAAGAAGATAACATGCCCCCTTTTCCATAATGAACGAAGTTCAGAGTATTTGCAGAACTACACTGGAATTCTGCCCAGTCAAGTTCGAAGCACTCTGGATGGTTCTCGAGAACCCACGGAGCTTTAAAATCGTTGCCAACAAAGAAAGCAGCGTAACAGTTGGGGAAACATTTGCCACGACATCACACGTGACTAGGCCAGATGGATTTGTACAGCGATGTGCCACCTTTAAGGGAGTTACACCTCCCACCCCCCAGCCCTCCTTACAAACAAGACAGGAAAGAGCCTTCATGAACAGCTCAGGTGTCCAAAGCAAGCCAACAAAAAAGGACAGGTTTGAATGTGTTCTCAGCCTCGGTTCTAGTTATTCCTCCACTGTCTTCATCCCAGGTTCTTAGATTCACAGCCTTTCTAAGCCGGGAGGGGTCTTAGGGGTCGCTTAGGCCCATTTCTTCCCTGAGGATGGGTAAACCGAGGCCAGAGACTCACGGCCACACAACTGCTTCGTGGAAGCGCCAGGCTGATGAGAATTGCAGGAAAAACGCCCTCCAGGAACCACCCCTGACCTGACGTTTCCCTTAAAAAATCCTGACTAGGGGAAGCCGGGATGGCTCAGCGGGTTAAGCGCTCACTTTGCAGCCCTGGGGACCGAGGATCGAATCGCGGCCCCGGCCCGTGCGGACCCATATGCTGAACTGGGCAGTGCCCCCAGTTTGGTTCTCACCGGGGTGAGACCCCGGCCCAGTCCCTGCCCTGTGCAGCCCCGCGCCCACCTGTGGAATGAAACTATGTGGAAAAACCCATGATGTGCAGCTACGGAGACTGTTCTGGGCCCTCCCCTTCTCTCTCTCTCTGTCAAAAACAATAAAAATAAATCTTAAAAAAAAAAAAAAGTCCTGACTTGCTCTCCTACAAAGTCGCCTATATGAGCAGCAGCCAGCTTAGTGGCGCGGCCGGAAGGAGGCAGGTGTCCCCTGCAGGCCCAGGGAGGGACCCGCGGGGCTCGCCCTAGCGGGGAACAGGCGCACGACAGGCAGGACCCCGCACCCCGCGCTCCACGCGCCCCGGGCGCCCCAACCGGACTTACGTGACTGTCACTCCCCTTCCAGAAGTAGAAGGCCCCGATGGCCCCGCAGAGCAGCAGCAGCGCCCCCGAAATGAGGACCACAGCCCCGGCCTTGAGCAGCCGCGCAGGGCTGGAGGGCTTCACGGTCACGGTGGCGTACGCCTGCGGGCGGGGGGCGGGACACGGACGGGTCAGGTCCCCGTGCGGCGCCCCCAGGGACGAGGGAGTGAGGGGGGCAAGCAGGAGGCGCCCCCTCTCGCCCGCGCTCCCTCCCGCGGGTCCCTGGCACTCCCGCGTGGATGTCCCACGAGCACACGTGGCGCGATCGCGGCGCAGATCTGCGCTCCCCACCGGCCGCAGGACGCCCCTCCTGACCCCCTTTCCACCCTCCCCATCTGGGAACCCCGTGCCCTCTGCACACGGACACGCGTGGGGGTGTCTCCCCTCCACGCACACACACATGGGGCGGATCTGCGCTCCCCACCGGCCGCAGGACGCCCCTCCTGACCCCCTTTCCACCCCATCTGGGAACCCCGTGCCCTCTGCACACGGACACGCGTGGGGGTGTCTCCCCTCCACGCACACACACATGGGGCGGATCTGCGCTCCCCACTGGCCGCAGGACGCCCCTCCTGACCCCCTTTCCACCCTCCCCATCTGGGAACCCCGTGCCCTCTGCACACGGACACGCGTGGGGGTGTCTCCCCTCCACGCACACACATGGGGCGGATCTGCGCTCCCCACCGGCCGCAGGACGCCCCTCCTGACCCCCTTTCCACCCTCCCCATCTGGGAACCCCGTGCCCTCTGCACACGGACACGCGTGGGGGTGTCTCCCCTCCACGCAC
>PVKE010010456.1:0-42452 GCA_004027555.1 Craseonycteris thonglongyai | reverse complement strand
AATAATTGTCATACATCACAGTAGATGTTTAAGGTATATAGTATGATAGTTTGATGTACATGTAAGTAAATTAAATGATTACCACATGGGTTCAGCTGACATTGATTTGATTTTTTTTAAGATTTATTTTATTGTTTTTGACAGAGACAGAGTGAGACAGAGAGAAGGGGGAGGGCCCAGAGCAGTCTCCATAGTTGTATGTCATCAGTTTTTGACATGATTTCATTCCACACAGGTGGGCAGGGCCTGTGCAGGTTGGGAACTGGGCTGGGGGACTCCTGCACTGGAAGCACAACCCAGTTTAGTATGAGTCCTCATGGGCCAGGGCTAGGATTCAATACTTGGTCCCTGGGGCTGCAAAGCCAGTGCTTAACCCACCGAGCCATCCTGGCTTCCCCAGCTAACACTCATCTTAGGAAGAAAAAAATTCTTGTGATGAGAACTCTTAGGATTTACTCTATTAACAATTTTCTGTATATCATACAACAATACTAGCTATTGTCATCATGTTGTACATTATATTCGTAGTACTTATTTATTTTGTAAGAAAGATTTGTACCTTTTGACCACTTTCTTCTACTCTTCATTTCCCCACCCCCAAATACACTTTTGTGTCTGATTACCAGAAGTCTGAACTCTTTTTCTATGTTTTTTTGTTGTTTTTGTTCTGTTTTTAAATTCCACATATGAGTGAGATCATACAATATTTGTCTTTCTCTGTCTGACTTACTCACTTAGATAATGCCTTCAAGCTCCATCTATGTGGTTACATATATTTAGTAGAATTTTATTTTTTATGGCCGAATAAAATTTTTCAGTAATTTCTACATTCAAGTTTATATTTTATTTTATTTTTTAAAAATTGTTTAACTTATTGGGGTGATATTGACTAGTAAAATTATATAGGTTTCAAGTGTATGTTTCTATAATACATCATCTATATATTGCATTGTGTGTTGATCAACCAGTCAGTTCTCTCATCTTTGAGATGTTTGACCCCCTTTACTCTCTTCTATCACCCACCTCTCCCCTTACCCTTTTGTAACCATTAAATTGTTATCTGTGTCTATGAATTTTGTTTCTTTGGTTTTTTTTGTCTTTTTTTGTTTGTTGCTTTCAGTTTTATATCTCATATATAAGGAAAATTATGTGTTTTTGTTTTTTGTTTTTTTGTTTTTTGCTTATTCTGTCTGACTTATTTTGCTTAGAATGATGATGATCTTAAGGTCCATCCATGTTGTTGCAAAAGGCAGTATTTCACCTTTTCTTACTGCTGAGTAATATTCCATTGTGTATATATACCACATCTTTATTCCACCAGCCATCAAAGGACACTTTGGTTGTTTTCTTCTCTTGGATACCATGAATAATACTGCAATAAACACAGGGGTACATATATTTTGAAGAAAAATTCTTTCAGATTTTTTGTTTAGATACCCAGAAGAGGGATTGCTGGGTCATATGGTATTTCTATTCTTAATTCTCAATACTGTTTTACTAGTGGCTGTACCAATTTGCATTCTCACCATTAGTATTTGAGGGTTTCTTTTTCTCTCCAACCTCTCCAACACTTGTTATTACTTGTCCTAATAGGTGTGGGGTGTTATCTCCTTGTGGTTTTGATTTGTATTTTTCTAATAGCTAATAAAGTTGAAAATTTTTCATATATTGGTTGGCCATTTGTATGTCTTCTTGGGAGAAATGTCTGTTCAGGCCCTCTGCCCATTTTTTAATTGGACTGTTTTTATTTTGTTGTTGTTGAGTTGTATGAGTTCTTTATATATTTTGAATATTAGCTTTGACTTCTTCCATTTGGTTGCTTGCCTCTTTGTTTTGTTGGTTTCTTTTGCTGCGCAGAACCTTTTTAGTTTAATATAGTCCCTTCCATTTATTTTTGCTTTTATAGCCCTTGCCTTTAAGGTCAAATTCATAAAATCTCTGAATCCAAGGTCCATACACATAATACCTATGCTTCCTTCTATGTAATTTATTGTGTCGGGTATTATGGTTAGGTATTTAATCCATTTGAGTTAATTTTGGTGTATGTGACAAGTAGCAGTTTAGTTTCATTCTTTTGAATATAGCATTACAATTTTCCCACCACTATTCATTGAATAAGCTTTCATTTCTCCATTGTATGCTTTTGGCTCCTTTGTTTAAAATTATCTACCCCTATACTTATACGTGGGTTTATTTCTGGGTTCTCAATTCTGTTCCATTGGTCTGTGTGTCTGCTTTTCTGCCAATATCATGCTGTTTTAATTACTGTCACTTTGTAGTATAAACTGAAGTCAGGAAGCATGATACCTCCAGCCTTGTTCTTTTTCTCAGGATTGCTTTGGCTATTCAGGGTCTTTTCTGATTCTGTGCTAATTTGATGATTTTTTGTTTGTTTGTTTGTTTTAGTTCTAATTCATTAAAGAATGTCATTGGAATTTTGATGAGGACTGCATTAAATCTGTATATTGCTTTGGGTAATGTGAACATTTTAACTTTATTGATTCTCCAATTCATGAACACAAAATATCTTCAATCATTGTGTCTTCTTCAACAGTTTATAGGTCTTCAGTTTATAGGCCTTTCACATCTTTTATTAAATTTATTCCTAGGTGTTTTATTCTTATTGTTGTAATTACAATTTTTTTTTCATTTTTTTTCTGAAATATTATTAATAATATTCAGAAAAACAATGGACACAGAAAAACAAAACGTACATGGATTTTGTATTCTAAAAATTTGCAGTATTTGCTTATTGCTTCTAAAATTTTTTTTGGTGAAGTCTTTAGTATTTTCTATATAGAGGATCATGTTATCTGCAAAAATGGATAATTTAACTTCTTTGTTTCCAACTTGGATGTCTTTTATTTGTTTCTCTTGTCTGATTGCTCTCACTAGGTCTCCAATACTATGTTATAATAAATAAGAGTGGTGAAAGGGGTGCTCCCTTCCTTATTTTTCATCTTAGAGAAAAAGTTTTCAGTTTTTCACTACTAAGTATAATATTAGCTGAGGTTTGGTCATAGATAGCCTTTATTATGTTTAGGTACTTTTGCTCTACACCCATTTTATTGTTTTAGTCATAAATGAGTGTTGTATCTTGTCAAATGCTTTTTCTGTATCAATTGACATAATCAAGTTGTTTTTATTTTGTTTATGCAATGTATCACATTGATTGATTTACATACATTGAACCACTTTTGTGCCCCTGGAGTGAACCCCACTTGATCATGTCATATTTTTAATTATTGATATATTCAATTTGCTAGTGTTTTGTTTAGAACTATGGTGTCCAAACTTTTGACTTCCCGGGCCACTGTGAAACAATTGTCTTGGGCCACACATAAAACACATTATCATTAACAATAGCCAATGAGCTAAAACACAGATTGCAAAAATTTTCATAATGTTTTAAGAATTTGTGTTGTAACACATTCAAAGTCATCTTGGGCCACAGGTTGAACACGCCTGGTTTAGAATCTTTGCATCTGTAATCATCAAAGATATTGGTCAGCAATGTGTGTGTGTGTGTGTGTGTGTGTGTGTGTGTGTGTGTTATCCTACCAGGTTTTGGTATCAGGATAATGTTGGCCTCATAACATGAGTTAGAAAGTACTTCTTCAGTTTTTTCAAAGAGTTTGAAGAGTACAGGTAGTAAATTATTGTTGAATGTTTGGTAGAAATCAGTAGTGAAGCCAGATTGTTTACATTTTCTTAGTGTTGATTGGTATATTTAGATTTCCCAGTTCTTAATGTTCAGTCTAGGTAGGTTGTATATTTCTAAGAACATGTTCAGTTCTTTTAGGTTATTGAATTTGGTGGCATAATGTTCTTCATTGTTTTCTTGTACGATCCTTTGTGTTTCTGTGGTGTCCTTAGTAAGTTTTTTGTCAGTTCTGATTTTGATTATTTGTGTCTTTTCTCTTTACCTTATTGTGTCTAACCAGAGGTTCAACGATTTTATTTTATTTTATTTTTTAAAAATAGTTCTTGGTTACAAAAATTTAATTTTTTTTTATTCTCTATTTCATTTAGTTCTGCTCTAGTTTTTTTTATTATTATTTTTTCTTCTGCTGACTTTAGGTTTAATTTGTTCTTTTTTTTCTAGTTTTTTAAGATGTAGTGTTAGGTTGTTTATGTGGAATTTTTGTTATTTCTTGACATGGGCTTATTATAATATAACTTTCATCTTAATACTGCTTTCACTACATCACCATAATTTTGATATAATGTATTTTCATTCTCATTTGCTTCTATGTATCCTTTGAATTCTCCTTTTATTTATTTTTCTGACCCAGTTATTCTTTAGTAACATGTTGTTCAATCTCTGCATAGTTGTGGTTTTTCCTGTTCTCTTTTTGCAGTAATCTTTAATTTTAAAACATTGTAATTGGAGAATATTCTTGGTATGATTTATATTTGCTGAGTCTAGTTTTGTGTTTCAACATATAGTCTACACTTGAGAATGTTCCATGTACACAGGAAAAGAATGCGTACTATTATATACTATTCTAGGATGAAAGGCTCTGTAAATGTCAATTATGTCTATTTGGTCTAATGTATTATTTAAGGCTGACATTTTCTTATTGATTTTCTGTTTGGATAATCTATCCATAGCTTTTGATGGGGTATTTAGGTTCCTTACTATGATTATGTTTTTGTCAATTTCTCCCTTTAGTTCTGTTAGTAGTTGCTTTATATATTTTGGGGCTCCCTAATTGGAGGGTAGATAGATAGATAGATAGATAGATAGATAGATAGATAGATGATAGATGATAGCTATCTAGATAATGATAGGTAAGTAGATAGGTAGGTAGATAGATAGATAGATAATACATTGGTGTTATGCTTTCTTAAATATATTTTTATTTATTTATTTTTGACAAATTGAGAGAGAGATACAGAGACAGAGACAGAGGGAGAACTGAACTGGGGAAGCTCCCAGTTCAGCATATGGTTCTGCATGGGCCAGGGCCGGGATTCGATCCTTGGTCCCTGGCATTGCAAAGTGAGCGCTTAACCCACTGAGCCATCCCGGCTTCCCCATGCTTTCTTATTATATTATGCTCTTTATCATTATGAAATGTCCATTTTTTTCTCTTGTCTTTCTTATCTTGATGTCTATTTCATCATATATAAGTATGGCTTATACCTGCTTTCTTCTGGATGCCATTTTTTTGGAGTATCATTTGCCACCCTTTCACTTTGAGTCTTTATTTATCCTTGCAGCTAAGAGATGTCTCTTGAAAGCAGCATGTGGTTTGGTTTTGGTTTTGGATCTAATGTGCTACTCTGTGTCTTTTTATTGGTGAGTTCAGACCATTTACTTTTGTGGTGATTATTGATATATGAGAATTTCCTTTAGCCATTTTATTTTTTGTTTTTTGGTAGCTTAGTATTTACATTATTATTATTATTATTATTGTTTGTGTTGTTTCCACCTGTTATTTTAGTGTGGTTGTATTCTATTATTTTTTCCCCTAGGTTTTTTTTTTTATTATGTGTCTCAGATCTGGATTTATTTGTGTGTGTGTATATATATGTATACATACATATATATATATACATATATACACACACATATACATACACACACACACACACACATATATATATTTATGTGTGTGTGTTTACCACTAAGTTTATGTAAAATAAATTTTCTTATATACAACAGTTTCTTTTCTTCTGCATGCATCTTATCTCTATTCCCCTTTACAAATTCAGACCTTTATTCCTCCTTCTTTACTTTCTTGTTATCACAAATTATCTCTATGCTGTGAGTTGATTTTTGGGTTACAGTAGCAAATTTTTATCTTCTCTATTTCTTTTTCATCTTTTTATTTTCTTTACCGTTTATGTTTAAGTGTATAGCGCTTTATTAGGTACAACAGTTGTTGTTTCTTGCTCCTATCTGTCTGTTAACAATCTTAGTCATAATTTTGTATTCTGTTTGTTTCAGCTAGAATAACTAAAACAAATAGCTTCCTTCAGTATTGCCTGTAATGCAGGCCTTGTGGTGGAAAATTTACTCAGCTTCTGTATATCTGGAAAGGTCTTTATTACTTCTTCATGTATAAAGGATAATTTTGTTGGGTTGTCTTTTTTTTTTTTTTTTAATAGTTTGAATATTCGATGTTACTCCCGCCTTGGTTGTAGATTTTTGCTGAAAAGTCTCACAATAATCCAATGGGCTTTTCTTTGTAGTCTGCCTTGAGATATATTTGTTACTAATTTTTGAAAGTTTTAGTATAATGTGCCTTGGGGAATGCTCTTTAGGATTGGAGAAATCAGGTATTCTGTTTTCCTTTTGGATTTGAGGATCCAGTTCTTTCCATAGGTTTGGGATGTTCTCATTGACTATTTGTTTGAATAGTCTATGGTCTTTTCCCTCTCTTCTCCACTTGATTTGGCCATTGTTCTTATATTGCTATTTCTGATAGAGTCATAGAGTTCTCATAGAGTTCTTTTATTTCTTTTAACTCTCAAGTCTCTCTCTTCTTCCATTTTAGTCATTGCCAGATTCCTATCTTCGATATGACTAATTCTTTCCTCCATCTGGTCAGCTCTATTTCCTATGCTTTCTATTTTATTTTTCATCTCTTTTATTGAGTTCTTTACTTCCAACATTTCTATTTAATTCTTTAAAAAAAAATTGGTGGGGATGTCAGGATAGCTCAGCAGGTTGAGTGCTTGCCTAGCAATTGCAAAGGTCCGGGGTTTGCATCCTGGCCTTGTCCCATGCAAACCCGTATGCTGAACTGTGATGCAACTGGTAACTACTGGAATGATGGCAAAGATTCTTCTTTCTTATGCGGGAGGCCCTGAGTTTGGTTCCAACCTCATGTGGCCCCACATCCACCTGTGTAAAGTGAAACTATGTCACAACTAATGATGTACAACTATGAAGACAGCGCTGGGCCTTCCCCCTTCTGTCTTTCTTTCTTTTACCTCTCAAAACAATTAAAAAAAACCAAACAACCTTTAAAAATTTGGTATTTATTTTGTTCATTGGTTTTATTCCTGAACTCATTAATTTACCTATCTGAGTTTTCTTGTACCTCAGTGAATTTTTCCAGAACTTCAATCTTGAATTTTCTTCATTTCAGTCACATATTTCTGTCTTTAAGTTGATTTTCTGAAAAAAAATGTTTTTTCTTAGCTGGCTTGTTATAATGGATGTTCACAACATCAGATGAATTCTTTTTCTGTCTCGATATCTACAGGAGCGAATTCTGCAGCAGCTCGATAAGAAGAGGTTTATCTTTTGTTTTCCAGTAGGTGGCATTGGAGCATTTTATTTTCTCTTTCACTGCTCTAGCTGGCTTCTTGGATCTCTCTGCTGGACAGGGAGATGCTTTGTATTCCCTGGAGAGGTGGCCATCTCCTCTGTGACCAAGTCACTTTGGTCTCAAGGCACTCCTTATGGGAGAATGTGGTGGGAGATGGGGTTCTGGAACCCTGAAATCCCAGTGTTACCTCTGAAGCTAGATGCAGTTCTGCGCTGCCTGGGTTGTCTCAGGTAACCCTGGCTGCGATCAGTCATAAAGGCTGGGAATAGGGTGAGCTGGGAAGGGGCCGCTGGTGTGTTTGTGGCTGTGTTCTCCTTCCAGTACTGATGACTGCTGGACCCCAGCTACTTCCCCTCTGTGTCTTCACCCCTCTCACTGGGATTAGCTACAATGTGCATCTGTTGCTTAGGAACGGCTTCTCCAATTCTCATGGTTATAGAAATTCTGCTTTGTAACCCAATACTCTGCTACAGTTTCTCCTGAGGCCTATGTGTTGGCTGGCTCTGAAAGCCTAGAGGGAGGTGGCCAGGCCTCATGGCTTTGTTTTCTGTCTGGCAATGGTGACTGCTTAAACATGGACGGTATCACTTTTGTCTGTATTCAATCTCTGTCCCAATCACCGGGTTCAGCCATATTAAATGGTGATCACTGAGGCAGGAATACTCGGGGCACAGAGAGTGCAGATGCAGCCTAAATTTTTCCCTCTCCCAAGATAAGCAGTGAGCTTTGGGCTATGTCTTCTTCACTGCCTCTGCTCTTTCCCCTTTTCTCCTCCCCTGTTCACAGATTTGCCCAGCTTCAGATATTTCAATGCATGAATCTCAGATGTGTTTGAGTGTTGTGCAGGGAATCCTTTGTTGAATTATAGCTATTGATATTTAGCGTGTAACTTCAAGGGGAGAGATCAAGGGCACCCATCATGCTGCTGTTTCTGACTTCACTTTGACCTATGTAAACTATTTATAACAGTCCCTGGTATATATTAGGAACTTTATCAGTATTTGGTTTTATTTCATTTTTTCCCAGGTTTAAAAAAAAACACTCAATCTTTTATTCCCAATTTTTCACATAATAGCACCTTAAAATAAGCACTGCCTTCTATTAAAAAGTCAAATCTTGGATGAGTCTAGGAGAATGGCTTTGGAATTCTTAGAGACTGTGCAACTTCCTTTGGTAGAAATCCTGTTAAATTGAGTATATGCCATCTTTTGACAATTACTGAGAGACCCTCCTCTGTAGTACAAAGCAAGGGTTTTTATTAGCAGCTAAAGAAGAAGTTCTTGAATCAAATTGAATAGGAAGACAGAGAGGAATTTATAATTTGAGAGTAAGAAAGAAAAGTGAAACATTTATGGAAGGGCAGAGAAAAAGGCTAAACACACACACACACACACACACACACACACACACACACACACACTTACACACAGCATTAGATTAATATTCTATAAGCCACATTATTTTTCGCTTGAGAATAGCTTCCCAGATATATCACAAATTTCCAGCAGGACCTGTTTTTTCAGAGTATGTTTATATACAGACAAAAACTGTACTTTGGCATTTGTTTTATTTACCCAAAGTCTTAATCTCCAAGATACGAATAGAAACTATTCATGTGGCATTTCTATGTTACAAATCCATTCTGGCCATCAATGAGTGGGTCATCATTTCCTGTCTTACATTTGCTCTGTGATTCCCTTGTGTTATAGGAAGGCGGTATTTGAAATGTATCACCTTGAAGGTGCACTCCATCACCCCGCAGCAAAACTTTTCACCCACAAGCTAGTTATTTAATTCATATGTTCTTTCCATGGGTTTAAAGTTTCAAAAAAATTAAATATTGTTTTGCATGGCATAGGTGATACTCATGAACTTATTACCTCTCTCAAAGGCTGTTTCTCTTGGCAGCTGATTCACATTGAATAAAGATGAGGCTCCATCACTACGTAAGTTGACATGAACATCAGTGCAGCTGTGTTCCATTGAGGCTGAAAGAAGTGAAAATGAGATTAATTTTTCAGTGAGTTAGATCTATCTACAGACAACATAGAGACAATTTAAGCCCGATAACTTTGTTTTGGAAGGTTTCACACTTCTAGATTATTAAAAAATTGCTTCAATTCTTAACTTTAATTTTGACTAAACATGAAGGTTTAGACGTTTTTGCTTATTACTGGAATTGGTGGTCTTTGTTGTACGGTCCCCGGAATTCAGTTGATTTTTACTTAGTGTCAATAACATTTGGTCTAAGGCCACGTATTTCACCTTGGCTGCACATCAGAATCACCTGGGGAAATAGAAAGGTTGTAAGCAACCTCAGAAAACACTGTCAATATGTTTAGTCTGCATATTCATGTTTCACTGAATACATATTTATACATTGACATTTATTTATTAACAGATTTTTTTTCAGACACCGGAAATTAAAAACAATCAAACAAACAAAAAAACTATTTCTTAACTTCAAAAGTTTACAGTTCATTGACAGGGAAATTAATAAAAAGATCATTTCTATGTATAGTTTTCTAAGTATGTAAGAAAGAAGGAAGGTCTTCGAACTTAGTAGTATAAAAATTAGAGTTAGTGCGAGGGGTACTTATGGAGCAAATAGTTGCTAAACTGAGTACTATAGAATGAAAAAGGGTTATCAGGATGAGAAGGGTAAAAGGAGAAACTGCACATGCTGAAGCATAAATACATGACCTAATTTGTTGTGTTGGAAAAATAAAAGCAGTTTGATTTTGCTGGTGTATCAAGAAAAGGAAGATAATTAAAAAAGAGATGAACCTGGGAAGTTAGGTAGGACCCTAACCCTTATGTCCCTTACTTCTTGGACTAAGAGAGACAAATATATCTGACACGTGCTGAAAGCTAGTGAAAAGTTCTAGTTTTCACTTTAGATAGTTTCTTCTTGCTTCTGATAACACAATGGATAATTAAAATGTCTGCAGTATGTAAAGCAAACTGGGCAATACAAATAAATATATATTAGATGTGATAGACCTTCCTTGGAAAATAAATACTTGTCATCATTCAACAATGTAAATTAAGTGCACTAACACAATATAGAGCTGTACAACTTATAGAAATAGCCAAAACAGTCATTCCACAGGAAGTGAAGTAGCAGAGAAATCACTCTGGATGTCTTGTGAGACAATGGAGTACAGTGGCCCATGCTTGGCCTTGAAGGAAGGGGAAGTTTTGATAAAATTCTAGAAAGAAGGAAAAAATGACATGAGCAAACCAACAGAAAGTGGGAAGTCCTTGTTATGGTTGGCAAAAAATGGTCAAAATAGGGGACTCTTAAGGGAAGAAACAGAGAGGACTACAAAGTTGAGCCCAGTGATATATAGCAGGTTTTGTTAAATACCAAACCAAGGTTTTGAGGATTTATAGAAAATGTGACCCAGGGAAAGTTAAACAAGGAGAAATATTTTTAGGACAGGTACTATGAGATAGAGCTGGCAACAGAATTATTATTTTTTAAAAAACAGGGGTGAAAGAATAGTTTATTGATAGATAAAAGTATACTTCCAAGAGATGGAAGTGGGCCTTGAGCAAGAAGAGGTGGCTCGAAAGACCCAAAAGAATTGTTGAGAGTGTTAAAAAAGTGAAAACAAGTACAAACAATAAGAATCTGAACCAGCACAGCAACAAGTGGAGAGAGGTAGATAGAAGAAATCTATAGAAGTGAGACCATATGCCCCTCTGCACTATTGATCGAAAGCAATTTTTATCAAGTTTTATGTAATTTTCTTTTTTTTTTGACAGAGAGACAGAGAGAGTGGGGAGGGCCCAGAGCAGTCTCCATAGTAGTATGTCATTAGTTTTTAACATCATTTCATTCCACAGGTGGCAACAGGGCTGTGCAGGGCAGGAACTAAGCTGGGGTACTCCCCCTTGGGAAGCTCACCCCCACAAGAACTGAACTGGGGCACATTGCAGTTCAGCATATGGGTCCTCATGGTCTGGGGCCCGAATTCGATCCTTGGGCCCTGAGGCTGCAAAGCAGCTTTCAACCTGCTGAGCCATCCTGGCATCCCCCTCTATGTAATTCTTAATTGCATTCAGAATTGGAAACAATATCTTTGGAGATACCCTAGTCATGAAGATTAAAATTTTTGTGGGAGGTGGGGTTACCTATATCAATATGGAGAATGAAGAAATTCAGTTATTAAAGTCAGTGCTCCTCAATGTGCCTGTTGTTAAAATCTCCTAGAGAACTTTAGTTAAACACATTTTTAAACCTCACCAAGGTTCAGAGTCAGAAATTCCAGGGGAGCGTCCAGAAAGGGTACTTAAAAAGTCCCCAGTGA
This sequence comes from Craseonycteris thonglongyai, assembly GCA_004027555.1. Lineage (NCBI taxonomy): Eukaryota > Metazoa > Chordata > Mammalia > Chiroptera > Craseonycteridae > Craseonycteris > Craseonycteris thonglongyai. The sequence continues at coordinate 30,850 of PVKE010010456.1, read as the reverse complement.
TTTCTGTCATGAGGTAATTTTGGGAATCAGCACTAAGGTAAAGATTACTTCAAAGCAGGAAAGTATAATAATTGATGAAATATAAAGGCCTGTATTGAGATTATGTGTATAGCAATTTTCAAAGTAATAATGATTCTGTTAGCCTTGTCAGGCCCTGAGAAATTGAAATAATAATCCAAACCTCATTACTTTCTCTATCATTTTTTTCTGATCCACCATCATTTTCTTCCACAGTTAGCAAAACCCTGATATCCTTGCACCCTCATTGATATTTCTGTTTCTCACACAGGAGGTAAAAAAATCTTAAAAAATAAATATTAGATAATGACACTTCCCAGCCTTGTGTTCCACACTCTCCAATGGTTTCTAACTGTGCACTTCAAACAAACAAACAAAAAAACAAACAAACAAACAAACAAGCAAACAAACAAAAAACTTTACTTCTTACAATGGTCTCTGAAGTCCCGCTTGGGCTAACTGTCCATCTGTCTCATTTCAGCTGCTTTCACTTGTCTTTCACCCACTCAGGCTTGTTCCTGTTCCTTGATCATCTCAAGCTTGTCACTCTTTCTGGGCTTGGTCTTCATTATTTTTGTTTCCTGGAACCATCTTTCTCCAGATAATCACTGGCCTTGCTCCATTGTGTCATTCAGAAAGGCCTTCCCAAACCTCCTGTAGAAGAGATACTGATTAGCACAGCCACTTGTTCATACTCTTCCAACTCTTATCCAGATTTATTTTACCTCAAATATCCTATTATTATTTGCTGTCATATCATATATTGATATACGTGTTCCTCTCTTTTAGTAGAATGTGAATTCCCCAGTGCTGAGAATGGCAATCTAATACTTAGTAGATGTTCAGTAAACATTTCTTGGATGGATGGCTAAGTTAATAATGTTCTTGGAATGTGATAACAACTACTTAGTGTATGTATTTTGAGTCAGTGCCTTTTTGTGTGTTATTGTTTTTATAATATAGTCTTTAATTGTCTGGACTATACAAGGGCTGCTCGGAAAGTGTCCAGTCATGTAACAATTCTTGTTATATTGACAATGGCTGGGTTTTTTCTGAACAGCCCTTGTATGCCTTTTATAATGTTTTCTCATCGTTTTGTACTTCAGCATCCAAAGATCTGGCTTTCTTGTGTGATGGCAGTGCTTGGTTATACAAGACTTTATTATATATACATTGGGAAGTTTTCTATTAAGCAAATTTAGGCTAGAAAGAAATTTTCTGTCTGTGTTGCTCTCTTTATATTTCTTGCTTCTCATACTTGAATTTCTCCAGGGTGTTCATGTGTTCTACTCATATGTCTGAGGGGCAAGGCCTTTCACAGCAATGTTCAGGGCCTTTATCTAAGATTACAAAGTTCTTGATGTGTCTGACCTCTGTTCTGCTTTTTCTGTATTAGAAACCATGATCTTCTGGATGATAGCTATATACAAGCTCTTAGAAATAGTTGTTGCTTCCAGGTAAAATGAAGATAGTTCCAGATTTGGGACATTACTAATACTTAGGGGCTGGAATTCTATCAGCCTACAAAAGTCTGGGTAGCTAAAAATGTCTGTAAAATATACTATGTAGCTCAACCAAATATACATTCTCTGATTTGTTTTAAAGGCATGAGATTTAGAGCAACATGGCACCAAGTCATTAATTTAGTCTTCATTTTGTCAGTCTCATTGGACATTAAGTCAATTACACTTACCTGATCACTCTTTCATACCCTGCATTTTTTTTGTTTTGAGGCTTCCAAATTTCTTAATTGACTTCACAGAAAAAGCTAACCAATGGGCAGTTCCAAGTGGGGTTTATAAGAAAGACTTAGAACCTCCTATAATCATTGTTATCTCTGATCCATTACACCTGCAGAAACTCCGAAATATATAAGCTGTTATTGTTGTGGCTGTTTTAAATAATCTCCCAGCTCTGTGTTTTCTTTTTTCATGCTTGATTTCTGTGTTCTCCTTAAAAATAAATTCTCCTGAACTCATAGTCTGTGAACACGAGATAAGATGGAGGGAATCATTAACTAGGTCTCATATCGGTGATACAACTGTGTGTAAATAGAAGGCTCATAAATACATGCACAGACACATCAACTGCATTTATACCCCAGACAACAAACACACCCAAATCCGTACAATCTTCCTTTTATCCTTTCATAGCAGGACAGCTCAGCATCACTTCAGAATCTAAGTCAGTACTTCATTACAAGAAATTACTTTTCTTCCAGAGACCTTGTCACATTGCAAGATAGAATGCTTATCAGAACCTAAGGGTGGCTTCTGCGGTTTCAGGCCCGGTGGCCCCGCCTGCCTCCTGCTGCCCTGGATTCTGGGACATGCTATGGGAATTGCTTAACTAGGAGCTCCAACCCCTGTGGTTTCCAGCTTATTTTCTAGGCAGCAAGAACTGTTGCCTGTCTGGTAGGCTTTCTCTTGTCAAGGACCTGCCTTAAGGCAGATCTGTCTAGTTATCTGCTGCCTTTTGAAGCTACACTGCACATAGCTGCTTTTGTCTGCATCTCCGCTCTTACCTGCCTGGAAGGGACTCCAGCTGATAACTCCTGACTAGGAGGCCTAAAGAGTTATTTACCTGGGATGTGAGTCTCTCCACAGGCACCCAGAGAGTTGATTTGCACACCACGTGTTTTCATCACTTAAAGTGATTTTTCCAGTTCAGACATCTAGAGCTAAAACAAAGAAAAAAATTTGTAGTTGAAGAAACATCCATTTCACAATTGGACTGAGTAAGGCTCTTATGACAGATAATTGGCATAAAACCTGCTAGTCCACAGTAATAATTGCATGATAAAGGAAAGCAATAACTACACATCAAAGTGGTTGTAAAATCAGACAATGAAGGAAAACTTGGGGGTGGGAGAAGGTGGGCAACATTGGTACAGCTTTTAAAAATGAGTGAACCCAAATGAATTCTGGAGATATTGCATATTTCTAAGTTATTTGTAATCACAATCTAACCCTGCTCAGACTGATATGTGCAGTGAATACTCAAGCAGGACACCCAAGCAGTACTTAGATGTTGCATTAAGTGGGATAAAATGAGTAGGCTGAACAGAAAGCATGCTTTAAAAACACTGAAGTGCCATCCTAAATGAGCCACCCAGCTGTGGACTGCTTAGAAACAGTAGGATTGTCGAGACACAACTGGCTCTTAGCCCAGAGGTCATGGGATAATGCGTTCAACCTCACGTGCACCCAGGAGGAAATGTCACTGGCTATAACACTGACTCATCTGCATAGCCAGAGCCTGTGTCAGTGGGTCCAAGAGGGCAATGGGTTCAGCCTGCCTCACAGTCAGCAGGACTCAAACATAGACTTTCATCAATACCCCCAAATGAGGTTATACATACTATCTCAGAGATTCATGACAAGAGTGAAAAATATATTGTAAAATATGAAACGTATGTCCCATTGCCAGGCCACAGTGCTTCTAAGGCGTGGCAGGTGAATATTTTTGATCAATTTGGTAAAATATATTGTGAATCTGATGGTGGTGTATTTACTAATTGATTTGGGGTTTGTAATTTCTGTGAATATCCACGCTCTTAGATGTGTACCGTATGTAAGTCAGAGAGAGAATTTAAAAGCTGACCAAAGATGACTATTCACATACCTACCAGTAAGCCTTTTTAGTGGCCTCCCACTGTTCCTTGTGTGTCCAACATCTAGAAAATGCGCTGTCTTTCAGGCTGTGTTGTGTAAGGCTTCCTCCTCTTTCCTTTTTATTCCAGACACATTGTCTTTCTGTTACTTTCTTGCCACTCCTTTTCTCTCTTGGGCTTTGCATATGCTATTCCCTCCCTGGAACCTTTTCCTCATCTCTTTCACTGGTAGCTGCTATGGTCACTTAGGTCTCAGCTTAAAAACTATTAAAATTCCTTGAACATTCTCAACTCCTAAACCAGCTCAAATCCTATTATCAGGCCTGTGGTGCCTTCTGTCATAAACATCATCACTTGCTATTGAAATTATTTAATTGTATATCTCCCCTGTAAGATGATAAGTTCTATGAGGGCAAGAATTTTTCTGTTTTGTTCAAAACTGTGCTACTGACCCTGTATATTATTCAAAATTATTTGTTGTATGAAAAACCCTATGATCAAAGTTTTTTTTTGTTTTCCCCCTTTCTTTTTTCTGTGGGAAAGGCAATAATATGGTTTCCATTTGTTTGAATATGATTAGTGGTGACCTTTAAATATGAAGAGAATTAAATTATCTGTGTATCTATACAGGTGGACATGTAAAACTTGGCTGACAAAAGGTATTATAAATTTGGTAAACTGTGCCTGTGTGGACATGCCAATTCTCAACTTAATGCTGTGAATACTTAATCATTATGAAAGGGCAGTGTACATAAAAAATATTAATATTGCAAACAATACTTACCATTTAGCTTTGAAGATTAAAATTTGTTAAAGAGTGCAAAATTTCATTTATTCTAGTGTAGCTTTTGGACATGTTAAAAGAAATAATGAGAACACTACTTAAGACAGAGGTCACTGACTCCAAGGCCAACAGTGACCAGGAATTAATGTAAAAGGATAGGGCTGAGTCAGGGCTGTTGCAAACTGGAGTCCCACCATGGATAATTGTTTCCCTGCAGCAATGTGAGCTCTGCATTAAAATGTTTTCTGATTTTTTTTAAAGAAGCAGAAAATCCATCTCAAGGTTTGAGGTGGTCTTATAACTTTTAAAAATGTTGGTACCGTAACTAATTTCAAAAATATTAGATACCTTGTGTAGTAGACAAAACATTTCTGCTGGGCAAAAACATAGTTTGTAAGGTATGAATTTAAAGCTTAATAATTAGGTTGAGAATTAGCAGGAGTGTGAAGAGGGTCCTAGGATGCACAAAATGGTGGTGGGGGCTGGTATTGGCCAGTGGGGAGCCAAGCAGGACAGGGTGCCCCCTCCTTATTGGCATGGGCAAGAGGCTATGGCAGGGCAATGGTTTTTGTCAGAGCACATTTGAGTCAGGTCCCAGGTGTGCTCTTTGCCCACAGAAATTAGGCATTAAATTGCAGCAGCATTAACTACTGGGACCTCTGAGTGTACAAGGTCTGACAATTAAGTTAGTGAACTAGCCACCATGCACTTACGTTGACAACACTGTACAAACAACTCAGAAAGGTTTCATAACCTTGATATATCAGTGTCTCACAGCTGTGTTTGTGTTGACATCTGGCAGTGTCTTGCTGAGTGGGATTCATTATTGTTGTGTGTTTTTGTGTGCTGCCAGGACAATGTCAGAGCTTGAAATAGAGCAACGCATGAACATTAAATTTCTTTTTAAACTTGGCAAGAATGGAAGTGAAATCAGGAATATGTTAGTCTAAGTTTGTGAGGATAATACCAAAAATAAAATGGCAGTGTGCAAATGGATTCAAAGTTTTTCTGATGAAGAGAGGTCAGGGGTGGACAGTAATAAAAACTATTAGAAACATTGCAAATATTCATCAAACTGTGCATGAAAATCAGCTAACTGTAAGAAGCATAGCAGACTAAGAAAACATTGATAGAGAAACAGGAAAACCTTTACTGAAAATCTTGGCTTGACTAAGATGTGTGTGGAAATGGTCTTGAAGGAGCTCACTGAAGAGCAAAAGCAAAGGTGAATCAAAATTTGCCAAGACCTTTTGAAGAGGTGAGATGATGTTTTGGGCTGTGTTATTGTTGGTTATAAAACATGAGTGTCCCAATATGACCCTAAACAGAGCATTCCATTACACAATGGAAGTCAGCCAAATCTCCGTGACCAAAGAAATTCCATCAGTCCAAATCAAGAGTCAAAAACTTTTTTATATCAGAGGGATTGTTCATGATTAAAATTTTTACCAACTGACAAACACTCAACAAAGTTGAGTATTTAAAAGTGCTGAAAAGGCTGCATGAAAATATTAGACAAAAATGACCTGAACTTTTTGCCAACAATTCATGGTTCTTGCATCATGACAATGCATCATCTCATACCTCTCTGTGAGGGAGCGTTGAGCCAGTAAACAAATAATTATATTAGATCACCCTTCCTACTCACCTGATAAGGCTTCCAGTGACTTTTTTCTTTACTTAACAATAAAGAAAACGTTGAAAGGTAGACATTTGGGTGACATTCAGGACATCAAGTTTAATATCACCCTGCATCTGATGGCCATGCCAGAAAAAGAGTTCCAAAATTGCTTTGAAGGGTGGACTAGGTGCTGACATCAGTGCATAGCTTCCCAAAAGGAGTACTCCAAAGGTGATCATAGTGATATTCAGCGATGAAGTACAAGTATGCAGTACTTTTTCTAGGACGAGTTTGCGAACTTAATTGTCTGACCTTGTATGAATCAATTGGGAAATCTCATAAAGACTCAAGTTGTCCTTCAGCAGGTCTGGAATGAGGCCCAAGTCTCCGCATTTCTAAAAGAGCTTAGGGGACACTAATTGCTGTACAAACTCTAGTAAGCTCCTACCCTCCACCGGTAGCTCTGAAGTCCTGGACTGTTCTAAAATTCCCAGGATAGATTGTGTTCTTATTCTTTTCTTTGCCAGTTAACACTGTGCTGACATTGCCTCTATTCCATTTGGAATTGTTGACTAGAAAAATATACTAAATTAAACGCTAAATCCACTTAACAGGGAAAGTAGATAAGTAAATGAATGAAAACAGGAGGTGATAAGAAAAAGAATAAAACTAAAATGATTCTAATGCAAAATCTATGATGCAAAACGCATGGATTTTCTCATATCTTCTTTTGTAGATAGATATTAGTTCTGGTTAGTTGCTGGAGGATCTCTTGAGTCATTTTGCAACTAATAGTAATGGGAAATGACAATCTAAAAATAAAGGAGAAAAGATATTTCAGAATGTAACAACAAACATTCCACACGATGGCAGTAAGTTCTTATGCTTTACATTTTTCTTAACTTCGAACCTCTTTTTCAGCCAGAGGCCTGATAACTTTTCTTCATGTTAGTATGACACACTAATGGTATTCTTTTAACTTGTATTTATTCTTTCAGGTTCCCATTTAAAATTTTAAACACATTTTCCAACTTTTAAATTTGATCATGTATTTTTATTTAAGAAAGTTCTTTAAGATTCAGTGTACTATTTAAGACAGAAAAAAATAACATAAAAGTGAGTTTTTTTAACATGTTATTAACTTAAGACTAATGATAGTTACATTTTAATGTATGTTATACTATAAAATTATAACTATTAAATCACATTTCTATGACATATTTATAAGCTCTTCAATGTCTCTAAATCAGTCTCAGGAGTTGAAAGAAGCATGGATTAGAAAAAATAAAATATAATAACAGGTCGTTTTTTTTGTTTTTTTGTTTTTTTTTGCAGACTGAGAGAGAGACAGAAAGAAGGGGGAGGGCCCAGAGCAGTCTCCACAGTCGACAACATTAGTTTGCCATATAATTTCACTCCACAGGTGGGCGCGGGGCTGCACAGGGCAGGAACCGGGCCAGGAGCCTCCCACATAGGACCCAGCAAGAACTGAACTGGGAAGCACACCCCAGTTCAGCATATGGGTCCGCCTGGGCCGGAGCCGGGACCCGATCCCCAGTCTCCAGGGCTGCAAAGCAAGCGCTCAACCTGCTGAGCCATCCCAGTCTCCCCAATAACAGATTTTTTAAAGAAGCTTTTTTGTTGTGTGACTAAGAAAAAAATGGGTAGTTACTGACTCATAGATACTCATATAAGTGTGCATACATGTCATCCTTAATATTGTAACAATGCTGGAAAAATTGAGTGTTATCCTATTTTTATCACTAGATTGTGTATGACCTAAGACAATTCATTTAATGAATTTAGAACTCAGTATAAATATAGTACACAGATTAGTTGATTTCATTTCCAACTTTTTAACATCCCATGATTCTCAGGAGAACATATAATTAAGATGAACATGGACTTTGAGGAAAGTCCACGGTGACTAGAGGCTGCAGGGTCTTTTTTTCTCTGTGTATCCTAGGTTGCTCATAGAATTTCTGAGAATATTTATTTTTAAATGACTTAAAAAGGGCTTCGCAAGGTAGAGTGCTGGATCAACAGTGAGGTGGCGTGGGGCTGTTGTGTGGAAAGACTTTTATTATGAATTTCTTCTTTCCCCATGATTTTTATTTTATTAGGTCCTTCAAAAAATAAATAAATAAAAGGAAGGGTTGACAACTAGAAAAATGATTTGCACTTAGCAGATAGTGCAGGGAAATTAGAGGGAACTTGGAACATGAAAATAGCTGAGAATGTTGTGAGAATATGATGCTAATTGATGATTTCACCCCTTTCTTTAGTAGTACTGGCTTTCTCCTCTTCACTGTCTTACTCTCGTGCCTGTCCTCACCCACCTTCTATTTCTTCTCTACTCTCTTTCTGTTCTCTTTTCTTCTTCACCTTCCTAATCTCCAAGCCCATGTTTCCTAGGCCCATTCCATGCTATACACAATCACTTGGGCCCTTGGCCACAAGCATATCTGGTCAGACAGAGCACCTGGTTGCACACTCATAATACCCCTTGTGCCAGAATGGTGCTGTACTTCATAGACTATCTTAGGTCAGCTGAAGACAGAAATATATTATTCTTTTGATCCTTGTCAAGCGAAGATCCCTTCCTCTTTTCCAAATTAGTTTTTGTTGGACATTTGCTAAAAGCTCTACTGCTTTACATGAAGCCACTTAAAATCATTATGTTTGCAAGCATTTCCTACTTGGTAGGTAGCACAAATGTTGAATAGCAGGGCTATAATTTAATACCTGCTGACCCAGCTCCAGTGCTAAAATTTTCTTCATATATCTTTTATTTGTACACTCACAATTATGGGTCCAAATTTTTCAAATGTATTAAGAATATCCTACAGAAAAAAACAAAATCAGTTTTCTCTCAGGATCTTATTTTTTAGACCATTGGGTGCTTCCATGTGTGCTAACAATCAATGATGTGATCTAAACCTGGATTTAGAATCCAAACACTCATTTAGAATTGGCTTAAAAATCTATGTTTAAAAAAATAGCAAAGCCAAATTAGAGTAGATAATAAATTATTTGGCTTTTATCTTCTAATCTGATTCTCCACTAACTATATGCACACTTTGTCTCTTTATCATAATGTTATATAATACCTTAGAGTTCTGGTTCAATGGTAAAAATCATATTCACATTTAATGCATTGAGCTGATCCTTAGGGGAAAAAATGTACAATGGGAAAAGATTATTTTTAGGATTCTTCTACTCCGCCCTCATGGTGTTCACATTTAGTCTTGGGACCTAGTTTTCTGGTTTCCTGTTGCTGCCATCGTGGCCTGGTTTTTCTAGGATTCCACCAAGAATTCAGGATGATGGATTCTGAATTATTTTTTGTTGTCTAATAGTACATTTTTCTCACCTCCAAACTCTTGTCAAGTTTAAGTAATGGGGTCTGGGAGCTGGGCTCCGAGCATGAGATAAGGTAGAGGCTGTAATAAAGTAGACAATTGTGTTCACCACACACTGGGCATAAATTGTGTCAATTCAATTACTTTGAGAGTAATCTCATAGCAATGGAATTAGAAATGGTTTTAGGCAATATGATTTAGTAATCAAAATGATCAAAATAGTTGGACTTCAGACTTTTGACCTTCTTAGGGATTATGTTAGATAAACTCTTCAACAGAACATGATGGTGTTCAAAATCGATAACAAGAGAAAATGCAGGATTAAGTGCAGTTTAGGAAGAATAGCAATATTGTATGTATATTCAGACAGACTATAAAATATAGACATAAAGAAACAGTGGTAAACAGAAGTAATTAATTTGCTTACTAGTGATTTCATTATTAATTACAAAATAATACCCTGTATTATAAAAATCTTTCACTTACTCATTTTTCAAGAATAACTTTATTTATTGAACACATGTGTATTTAGAGCTTAGTTTTTTTATGAGACACAGTACATTGATTAGACTAAGGATGAATCAAAATATCTGAAGCATTTAACTGATGAAAATATTCAGTTAAAATTAAGTTTTTTTTCTAAATAGAACAAATATAAAACATTTTATGTAACATTTAATGGTTTTAATCCAATTACTATATCTTACAGATTCAAAATCTAGGGATTAAATTATTTGTTGAAAGACATCTAGTCATTCAGACTTGCATTTGCAACCAAAACCCACATACCTCTATTCCCTTCCTAGTGTACTTTTTACTGTTTCCCACTGGCATTGATTTCATTGACCCTTAAAGCAACTCTTCAGTCATGTTTTAAACCTTGAAATTGAGCCTCCAACTCAGGCTCTTTTTATGAGGCCACCTGAGCTCCCAACCTATGCTCTCAACACCTTTCTGGAGAAGCAGACAGTGTCTATCTACATCTCTACCTTGTGATCATGGCATACATGTAAACACATAGATAACTAACAAGCAATCACCCTATCCTTTCCTGAGAAAAACAAGAGTGATGTTGGAGTTAGAAGGCTTGTGCTCAAAGCTTAATTCTGGGATGCCGGGATAGCTCAGCAGTTGAGCACTTGCCTCATAATCATGAGGTCCAGGCTTTGATTCCCAGCTGGGCCTCTGTGACCTGATATGCTGAACTGCGGCACAGCTGGTAACCACCAGGATGGCTACAAGTGTACTCGTCTCCCATGCGGGAGGTGCCTGGTCAGTTTCCAGCCTGCATAGCTCCACGTCCATCTGTGTGGAACAAAACCATGTCACAGCTAATGATGTACAACTATGAAGACTGCTATGGGCCTCCCCCTGCCACCCCTCACACACACACACACACACACACGCACACACACACACACAATAAAACAAACAATAAAATAAATCTTAAAAAAAAATTACTTCTACCCTAGGTGACTGTGACTAAGTCATGCCAACTCCTTCCCTGAGGCCAACAAATTACTTGATTGACTTTTCATTGATTTCATCTACTGTCTTCTTGTGAGGAAGTCACAGTCTAATACATATTCAGAAAATAAACACTGAACTATTTCATAGCTCAAAAGGTTTCTGAGGGCATTTGACGAGGGCCTATTTTCTGCCAGTTATTCTGTTGATATACCGGTACTCAACTCGAACAAGTAGCTTTACTACTTTGCTGATGCCAAATTAATGGTTGATTGTGATTCCTAGTAAAATCCATACTCTCGTAAGAGATGACAACTGTACCTTTATGCATATGTTTGTTCTTGATCATAGCAGAAGGTATTTACCTCTCTAAAACAGTCTCAGAATTATTGCATTTAGCGTTTCTCAACAAATTTGTCTTTCAATATAAAATTTCATTGTCGAAATTCAAAGTTATAATAAGATTCTTCACAAAGCACGCTAAATTACACTCCACAGAATAATTGGAGAAAGTGTTATTCAGTAGCAATGTAAAGCACTAATTGCAATATTTCAAAGAAAACCTCTCTGTTCTCAAAACCTGTAAGTCTGTTAATCCTGGAATTATGATTCATTGCAAGGTTTCAGCATGAGCTCAAAAATATAATATAATATCTGTAATGTAATTAGTAATCCAATAAAATATTTTTCTCTAACTTTCTTAATAAATGTACTGTGTGAGTAATAATCTTAAAATGAATTCTAGAACAATTCTTCAGCTTCTTCTTTCAGAATAATTGCATATGATTCTAAAAAACATATTGGAGATCAAAAGACTGCAGCCTTTATTTCTTAGCACACAGGCTAAGTATAGTTTGTAATGAAATGTCTAGATGTCCGGGTAGAAAATGATAAAGGACAGAACTTAAAAGCTTCCAGAGATTCAGCTGAGTGAAAATCCTTAGCCTGTGCCTTTTAGCCTGTTTCACCACAACTAATAGAGAAGCAGCTGAATCTGATTTTTCCCCCTTCCATCGCTATCAAGCTGCCAGTCTAATCCCTCATTGAATAGATAAACATGTTTCTAAGCTTAAATAGCAAAATCCTACTAACAGCCAATAGTCTACTCAATACCAGGAATCTATAATGTTTCTAAGGGTCCTTTATTTTTTATGGTGATTTACTTTGTTTATTTATCCTCTGAGCTCAATATGGGAAAGATGTAAGCTTTCCTATCTGAAATCCCTCAAATGGGAAAAAAATAAAACCCTGTGTTATTGTGTTGAGAGGCATTGGGTGTCTCCTTACACAACAGAGAATATAGGCACATTCATTCTCTTTCACTTTACTGCTCTAGAGAATTATCTGCTTTGTTTCATAAGGCATCACTACTTACATAAAAAAGGGATGCAGTTAAAGATTTTATCATAAATACTGGTCAGTTCTCTTTCTTTTTTCCCTGATGACATTTTAGTGCCTGTCCTTGAGACATTTCTTTTAATGCTGTCCATATTTACAATGGAACATCACATGCATAATTTCATCATTTAAAATCAATTTCATGTAAATGCCATTCTCTTGCAGTTCTGCTGATGAAAGACCCTTCTCCAGAATCTTCCTCCTTGCCTATTACAGTGTTTTGCTCTGCAGTTTATTATCTGTGCCTTCAGCCACACCCACTGGGAGAATGAGAGGAGTGATCTGGTGTTTCAATTAGTCTCAGAGAAACCCTTCTTCAATATGCTTATATTAATAGATGTTGGAAATGGTCATACTAAAGGCATTCCTAGTATAGACAAAGTTTATCAACACTCATCTTGTACGGTCATGCAAAATACAGTGTTTGTCAAGCTCATGTAACCTTACTATTCCTAGTTAAACATTTTCATTTTGTTGTACATCATACCTGTTGTTTTCCTAGTTGGCCATTCTCTTACTTTGTGACATGTAATGCTGACCCCACTTTGTCCTCCTTTCTCTCTGTGCCTCTCAAGTAAATTGCCCTTTCTTGACAACCAACTGTGGTAAACATCACCTGTCCTTTGATGGACAGCTCTGGTGAATAAGCCCTTTTGTGAAACCCTCCTAGATTACTATTAAAGAGTAAGATACATTTGACTCTAATATAGTGTCTACTTAGGTGGCCTTAGAAAATGTCACATGCAGGGGAACCTGGGATGGCTCAACAGGTTAAGCACTCGCTTTGTAGCCTTGGGAACCAAGGATCAAGTCCTGGCCCTGACCCATGCTAACCCATATGCTGAACTGGGGTGTTCTCCCAGTTCATTTCTTGCTGGGGCCTATGCAGGAGGCTCCTGGCCCAGTTCCTGCCCTGCACAGCCCCGCGCCCACCTGTGGAGTGAAACTACATGGAAAACTAATGCTGTCAACTGTGGAGACTGCTCTGTGACCTCCCCCTTCTCTCTCTCTCTCTCTCTGTCTGTCTCTCTCTCTGTCAAAAAAAACAATAAAAATAAATCTTTAAAAAATGTCACATGCCAGAGCTCTTACTACTTGTAAGGTAGGATTTCATTATGCACTAATGATCTAATGATAGAGTGTTGGCTGTGAATATCAACTCACAATTTTAAGTTATAGGAACAGTACAACTTTTTCTCTTTTAATTAGTGAGTTTCCCTGTTTACCAGTTCACTGGGTGGATAACACACAATGCCTTTGAGGATTTATAGTTTCCTTTTCCACACAGGTTTGTACAAATTATACAGGACTTGATGAAAAAGCCTTGGGAAATTAATTCTTTGGTGTGTGTTGGGGTATTAGATTCTTGATGTTCCATACCAAAATTGAGTCATTGCCCTATCAAGTGTTTGACCATTCAACTGTAGAGGAGAAAAAAAAACCATATTTTTTCTACCTTTTAAGTTCTTGGCTGAGATTCCTATAATAAAAGACAGATTAATAAGAGAAAAACAAACATCAGTTTATTAGTTTGATAGTTTCACTTAATACTAATAGAAATCTCTTTCTTCTATTCATGTAATTATTATTTTCCTTTCCTCATAAAAACTCTTTGCCCTCACCTTGTAATTGGAACACTTTTTGGGTTTCTGTCTGAATCTGTGCTTCCAGAATTATAAATCTTATATCGTAAATAAATGTTTATTGCCTCTCATTTTGGCTGTTAGTTTTAGTTAAACAGGACTTATCTGCAAACCCTGCTGAAATGAATTCCCAACACTTTGAATACAAATGTTGAAAACTATTCTTTTTCCTAGATTTGGGAAACTTTCTCTTCACAGTTATAAAGAGAAGTTTGATGCATATAATTATCATGGAGATTCTGCTCCCCAAATTGTGAAATCAAGTATATTCACACCTCAGATAATTAGGCAAGATTGAAAACAGATTTTTGTAATGCCTTCAGCAATTTTGAATTTTAATTTTTAATTTTTTTTTCTATTATATTGTAGTGATTAGACATACTTTAACGAGAGGAATGCCTCTGACATTTGCTAAAAACACCTCTAATGTTAGTGCTTGTTTAATTACTCGACAATGAGCAGCATGGTGACCCCTTCAAGTAGATATTTAACAATGATATCAGATTTTAATAAACTAACATGCTTTTTTAGGATTCCTTGATTATGCTGGCTGCTTATTTTAGTTATGTCAACTTCACTACTAAGCCATGATTCATTTGCAGGTTTGATCCCTATATTGACCATTTAAGTAAATTTTGTTCCATATCCAGAGGGCACACCATTTAACACTAGCAACCAGCTCACATAGCTTTGCTATTGGCAATCAGTGGTACAGAGATAAATGATGCAGATAACTCCAGAATGATTTACCTTCCTACTACTGAAACCATCCTAGATCCAAATGTGTGGGTGGTGAGCTATTAGGACCTTCAGACAGGACGGAAGGACGACCTATATATACATTGAATGATTCTAAGTCACTGGTGCAAGCATGCAATAGCTCAAATTCCTAGACCAGGACACTCAAGAATCCATCCAATTTGCATAAAACCACAAATTTAGAAAAGTGAATGCTGGGAGGCTTAATGTTTCAGAGATAATTCTTTATGAGGTGTATAGTTTGTGTTATTTTCATGTGACATACCTCACTTTGGTCTACATTTTGTACAGTTTGTTGTTTTTCTCACTATGGTTTAGTAAATTAAGTGCTCTCTGTGTATATGCTCAATAACTAAACCCATACTTTGAAAGTATATGTTATCTAGCATATATCAAAAATATCAAAGGAAAAGTATAACAGTATTTTTATGAACAGCTATAAATTTAAGAAAATAAACATTAATAAACATAGGAATGCTTTACAGACATTATTCCATTTAATTTTCAACCCTGTGCTAGAAATTCAGAGACATTTATGTAGCACAGTATCTTCATATGTCTTCAGGAATTCTGGGAAGAATTTATGGAAGAAGGATGTTTGCTTTACTACACTTGTGAGAAAAATACCTACCACTTTATTGTTAAATTTATTGGAGTGATGTTGGTTATTAAAAATGACATAGGTCCAGGTGTACAATTTTTTTTTTTTTGCTTGTTTGTTTGAAAGAGATGACAGAAAGAGAGAGAGACAGAGAGATTGAGAGAGAGAGAGGAGGAAGGGCCCAGAGTAGTCTCCATAGTTGTACATCATTCGTTGTAACATGATTTCATTCCAGGTGGATGTGGGACCACGAGCTGCAAAACACTTCACTGCCATTCCAAGGATTAGTGGTTGTATGTCACAGTTCAGCATATGGAGTTGCAGGGGTCAGTGCCAGGATTTGATCCTCAGACCTTGCTGTTACAAGGTAAGTGCTCAACCTGCTGAGCTATCCCGGCATCCCCTAGGTGTACAATTCTATAGTACCCCATCTATGCATTGCATTATGTGTTTACCACCCTGAGTCAGTTCTCCTTCCATCACCATATATTTGGCTCCTCCTCCCTACTCTCCCATTCTCTTCTTCTTTACCCTCAGGTAATCACTGAACTATTGACTGTGCCCATGAATTTTTGTTTCTTTGTGGCTTTCAGTTTCTTTTATTTTTTATTTAATTATTAATTATTAAATTTACTGGGATGGAATTGGTTGGCAAAATTTACTTAGGTTCCAGTTATACAATTGTACATTATATCATCTATGTCTTCACTGCCTAGAGTCAGTTCTCTTTCTACACCATTTACATGATGCCCTTCCCTACTCCCTACACCCCTCTCTCCTTACCCTCAGGTAACCACTAACTATTGAAGTCATATGGCTCTTGTTTTTTTCTGTCTGGAGCATGATGGTCTCAAGGTCCATCCATTTTGTTACAAATGGGAGTATTTCGTCCTTTCTTATAGCTGAGTATACTCCGTTGTATATATACCACAAGTTGTTTATCCAGTCATCTATCAAAGGGCACTTTGATTGTTTCCATGACTTGTCCATTGTGAATAGTGCCGCAATAAACATTGGGGTACATATGTCTTTGTGAACTAAGGTTTTCAAATTTGGGGGTGGGGTAGATAGCTTGAAGGAAGATCACCGGGTCATTTAATACCTAGCTTTTAAAGATTTATTTATTGTTTTTGACAGAGAGAGAGAGAGAGAGAGAGAGAGAGAGAGAGAGAGAGAGATACAGAGTCAGAAACAGAGAGAAGGGGGAGGGCCCAGAACAGTCTCCACAGTTGCACATCATTGGTTTTTCCACAGTTTCATTCCACAGGTGGGCGGTGCTGTACAGGGCAGGAACTGGGCCGGGGTCTCACCCGGGTGAGAACTGAACTGGGGGCACTCCCCAGTTCAGCACATGGGTCCACACGGGCCGGGGCCGGGATTCGATCCATGGTCCCAGGGCTGCAAATTGAGCACCTAACCCATTGAGCCATCCTGGCTTCCCCAATAGCTAGCTTTTAAACTTGCCCTTTAAGTTAAATAAGACAGTCCGTGTGAAGCACTGGCCTTATAGTCTACATCTAAGAAGTGCCCTTCAAATGCTTGTGTTTTTTCTTTCCTTTCTTTTTCTTCCCATTCTTTGAAATGGCCCTTCTTTCACACAGGTTTCCATAACTGGGTTTCCAGTTTTTGTCATCCAGGCTTTAATGACCCTCTTGATTTCTTTCCTCAGAACTCTTTGTCCTCTCTTCTTTGGTACCTGTCAAAGGTGATGGATTTTATGGTCTAAGAGAAGGAGGCCTCACCTATAGTTCTGCAGAATAACACCTCCACCCCACCCTGAATAACTTGACTTCTGATGAGGTTTGTGGCAGTCTGCCCTGAAATATGCCACTTTGGCATATTAATTATTTTAAATTAAAGTTACTTAAGAAACATCCAGTGGGAGAAGAACGCTCTGACCTCCTTTGTTCCTTTGAAAGCAGGAAATAAATCTCCCATGTGAAATTTGCCTTCCTTGCACCTGGAGAACAGAGGGCGTCTCATTGCCAGAGATGGGGATCTGAGAGTCACCGAAGGCCATATAAGCAAACTTTGTTTCTTCTTCACTAATTTGAAAAAGAAATCCAGGCTCAAGCCCCTTTGTCTCATCAATTCTTTACAAATCTATTGTTTCTTTGTCTAAATGATATAAAACATGCCTGTTTGGGTTACTTCTACAAGTGTTATATTTCTATGAGCTGCATTATTTACAAAATTATTATTATTTTTCCTGTTAATCTGTCTTATGTCAATTTAATTATTAGGACAACCAAAAACCTAGAAGGGAAGAAGGAAAAGTTTTTCTCTCCTACACTCCTAAGAACGTGTTGTTCTTTGGACCCTAGAAAGTGGTCAAACTCTTTCACAATATATCAAGTTAAAGGATAAAAGCCCAAAACAATTCTTATACTCTATGCATTGCCTTTTGCTTTGCTGGTAACTGTCCTTTCCTCCTTTCCTTGAGTTTCTTAGAGAGTAGACCCACTGATTTACTCTTGACTTAGGGCAGTAATTATCAAACTGTTTGATTTTTTAGATCTCTTAAAAATTATTGAAGACTACAAAGATTATTTATTTATTTATTTATGTATATATTTATGATGTGGTCATAACTATTGACAATGACCATATTAGAAATTAAAGGGAAAGCTGGGATGGCTCACTGTGTTCAGCACTTGCCTTGCAGCCCCAGGGTCTAAGGATCAAATCCTGGTCCTGGCCCTGGTCCATGCGTACCCATGTGCTGAGCTGGGGTTTGGCTCCCAGTTCAGTTCTCGTTGGGGCAAGCTTCCCATGTGGGAGGCCCCAGGTTCGGCTCCCAGCTTGCTGGGCATGGCTCCCATGGGAGATCCCCAGGCCTGGTTCCTGCCCTGCGCAACCTCACCCATCTGTGTTGAACAGAACTGTGTCAAAAACTGATGAAATTCAACTGTGGAGGCTGTTCTGGGCTCTCCCCCTTCTCTCTGTCTCTCTCTCTGCCCAAAACAATAAAATACGTCTTTAAAAATAAAAAAGAAATTACAATTAAAAATAATTTTTTTTAATTTCTTTATTATTCTGTTTGAACATAATAACAAGCCTATTAAATATTAGCATAAATAACATATTTTTTTGAAATATTAACTATGTTTTTTTCTAAAACAAAAAATAGTAAGAAGAATAACATATTTTGCTTTTTTCAGATCTGGTTAGTGATTGGCTTTGTAGAAGACAACTGTATTTTCGTATCTTCTTATGCATTCAATCTGTTGCAATCTGGTAATTGGGTAAATTATATAAATAAAATTTGGTCTCATACATATGTGCATTTGGGAAGGAGGAATGTTTTAATATTTTTTTAGGTAATTATAGGTATGTTTCTTAATATAACACTGATACTCAACAAATGGTAATTTATTGTAAGCTGATCGATATGTGAAATTTGAAATGTTAAAAAAAAAACTTTTTTTTCTTTTCCCCCAAGATTTAAAAATTGTATTGTTTGAGAGAGGAGAGAGAGAGAGAAAGAGAAGGAAGAAGGACCCAGAGCAGTCTCTATGGTTGTACATCATTAGTTGTAACATGGTTTCATTCCACACAGATGGATATGGGGTTGCATGGGATAGGAACCAAACTGGGGGCCTCCTACATGGGAGGCAAAAGCCCTTGCTGCCATCCTGGCAGTTACTAGTTGTGCTACAGTTCAATATATGGTCTGCATAGGCCAGGGCCAGGATTCGATTCTTGGTCTTGAGTCTATCTTGCACTTTGAATGGATCATGCATTGCACATAATTTTATAGTATCGTGTATTGCTTATTTTTTCTAAACATTGACACATTTCATTATACAGCATCCAAAAACATATTACTTAATACTACTATTGATCATATCAGGAAAAATAGTATTGGGAAGCTGTCAAGCTCACACTGTGGGCACATGTGTTCTAAAATTCTGATATTCACTTCAAAATGTTCTCATTGTACACACATACTGTTTGATATTTTTTTCTGATATGGAGACTTACTTCACTTATTTTCATTGCCACATTTCTGAATCTGAATATCCACGAATGTTTGTCATTTATTTTTCAAAGAAGAAATAGTTTTACAAAATATAATCAACTAGAACAGCTAATAATTCAACTACACTCAAGCTTTTACTAGAGATAGTCATTGTGCTTTTGTAAGCAGCATAAGTACTTTATGTGTGCTTCTATCTTTATCACACAAAAAAGGAAAGATATATGCATTCAAGGCCCAGGATTTAATGAAACGGGTACTTCTTGATCAAGAAAATTGCTAAATGAAGTTAGCATTTATTTTAATTATTAATTAAATAATATTTCTGCCCTTGTTTGCCCCGTGACTGCTAGTACAAGTTGGTACCACTGACTTGATTCTTACTGGGGCTGCATCAGTTTTACCCACTGTTGCTTTTGTACTGTCAATGCATAGTCAGTAGAATAAAAAGGCAAGTAACTTCTTAGTATTATTGTGAAAATAGTTTTGGTCTTATGGCCCTCTGACAGAGTCTCAAGAACCCCAAGTAGTCCATGAACCAGACTGACCCCTTGCTTTAGAGTGTTTTGTTTTTCCAGATTTTTCATGGAAAGTGATAACAGTTTTAGCTGGTTGTCTATATCCTAATGTAAAGACTATCTGAGGCATTAGACTAGTCAATACTAAGTGCTCTTGGGCTTTAGAAAAATAGAAGACAATTGTAGCCTTAAATCGCCATGTGGTCAAATCTAAATAATGATAGCTGTCTGTCAATTGTTCTTTGAACTAGAAATAATTTTACAAGAAATAATCAACTAGAATAGCTCATAACTCAATTACACCAGTGTTTTGCTTTAGGTGACTACTGTGGTTTAGTAAGAAGCATAAGTGCCTAATGTGTACTGTACATTTCATCATAGAAAATATCGAAAAGATATTGAAAAGACATCAAGAAAATGTGCTCGTATGAACTAGACCTTCAAATGATTTCAAGGTTTGGGTTGTGTCAAGAGCTATGTGCATATTTGTGAGTCTAAGTCTTACCACACTACGCTGTTTTCTGCTCATTATTGAAGCTAGTGGGAAAATGCAACACTAATCATACCTTCAGAGCATCCTTATGACTGTTTTCTTGTGGGTAGAATATATGCTCCTAGGTACAGTGGATGCTTAGAGGTGAGGAGGAAATGCTCTGGCTCTCTTCCTTCTTCATGTAGGAGGGGCTCCTTATTAGGGTCCAGGCCTTTCTCAATTTCTCTCTTCCTCAGTCTTTAACACAGAATCGGTCTCGTTGTTCACTCTTTGCTTACGTTGGAAATCTATATATTTGAAAAATATTCATCTTTGTATTTTCTGTAGGCAAAGTTCAAAATATCCCCTTTTTACAGAATTGTTGCTTTATCTCCTGCAGACCATGGCACATGATGAAAGAGGCTTAACTCATTGAGAAAATTATCTGACAGGGACAGACAGAGATCATCTCAGCATGTCACACTGACCCTGCAGCAACCACTGCTCTCTGGGATCCCAGCTTAGGTTTCTATTTTTGATCTGTAGATACAAAAACCAACACAGGTAATACAGACCTACATTAACTGCTGTGTTGGTTACAGAAAGCCGAATCAGATACATACTTAAATATTTATTGACACCACTTTAAGAATCCATAAGCCAGAAATATTATTCATAGCAACTTCCCCATGTTCCAGAAAGAAGCAACCCAGTTTTTCCTGTCTTAAGGATCAGCAATCAGTGCTTTGGTAAAACAGCTCCATGGAGTACTATTTTATCACTGACTTATTTGGGGGCAATTATTCTTGGTCATTTTTGGAATCCAAATGTGTTCAACACTTGCCTTGCAGCAAATGGCCTTTGCAGTTTTTGTCTCCATAATACGTCCATCAATCCAAGCAACAACAAAAAATCAAATCAGATTTTCTGGAGCATCTCATGTGTAAATGTACATGAGATAATGAGCTGAAATGAGTTATAGAGTCTGATTTAAAACCTAAATTTGAAACTATATATAATTTACTATAGTTCTTTCCTACTTCAAGAAGTCATGATATTACAAATCAGTCATAATTTAAAGACTGAGAGTTTTTCTTAGAAGATAAGCTCTAGAAGATGATGTCTATTTTGTTCATTGACATAGAACAGCTTAGACGCTAATTAGAGTGACTTCTAAGAAGCCATAAAATCCATTTTGATAGACTTGTTTTGTCCATTCCCCACTCCAACTAGGCTGTATTCTGAGATCAAGAAGTCTTTGAAGCTGAAGGAGAGACTCTGCTTTAGACCATGGAGACATAGGATAGTCTATCAGAGTGGTGTGGGCAGGTGGTGTGTGACTTTTATACTTTCCACATAGCCTCATCTCCTTGTTGAAAAGTTGTATTAATAGCATTACAAAGGAGCCTAATCATCAGACCTTTCCTAGTGGGTGCTGGCAACACGAATTCCTGGACTTGTAAGGAAAAATATACTATTACTTATGTGTATAGAGGCCAGAATGACTCTAAAAATAATGCAGGAAATATTTAGCAGGGACAATGACACAACTCTGTGACTAGTTGACTATAGGCTGACCAGATGTATTTAAATGGGGCAGTACCATTGTTTTCTGTCTCATATAAAATAATATATCTGGTCAGCCTAGGTGACTGACTACTTCCTTAAGAAAAACCCTGACTTTACTCTCATTCCTTTCAGGGCTAAGTAGTTTTGTGATAGTGAAAGTATTTATATCAGGTTGCATTGAAGTTGCTTGGACATATCTTCTTTCTCTTGGAATCCCCCATTATCACCTTGGAAATGATTCTGTAACTAGATTTGATATTCCTAAGTCATAGTATCAGTTATCATTCTAAGTGCATGCTTTCTTATAAGTAACCTAGATATTAGTTAAAAATTAAGATTTTCAGGACTTCTTTCAGGGATTATGATTAAGAAGGTTTAGCAGTGGAGCCCAAGAATCTGGATTTTAATCAAGCATCTGTGATGAGACTGCTGCAAGTAGTCTACGGACCCCTATTAAATAAACACTGCTTTTGGCTCTTCCGACAAAGGCACAGAGTCATTCCTACCTGTTATGAGCTCTGGCCAAAGACTTGTTGAAATCTGGTCTGCAGAAAGCCAACCGGACATCAAGAGTGATCACACGAACTTGACCACCGTCAAGGTACACTCCATCTTAGATATTGCTCCTGACTGTGGATCTGTGGTTCAGGTTTTATGGTTCTTCCCTCCAACATTTTGATGTTTCTTGTGCCACTCAGAGGAGATTTATGATTTTGATGGCAGAATTCAAGCTATTTCACTTGTTTCCTATAATTCCAATGTCCACAGCAGAGCCCTTCTCATAGTAACACTCAGTGAGTAAAGGTTGCAAAAAGAATGACAGTAATTTCAATTTATTGAATTATTCCTTTGATCAAAAATCTTGGAAAGTTTCTGGCAGTGTCAAAAATGACTTGGCCTGACAGGCAATTAGAAGAAGAACGTTGGGAAATGCCATCACTCAACTAGAACTTGAGGTGAAAATATAAAGAAACTGTTCCAGTAAGAGTCTTACAACAGAACTCCATCTGAATATATTTAAAAATATCAAAGAGAAAATATTTTCTCTTGTGATTTTTCTTTCACTGTTAACTGAACACTTATAAAATTCATGATAATGTACCTCACCAGTCACCTGGAATGCACTGTGCCAATATAGAAAACAAAATTACATAGGTGTTTGCTTATTGAACTCTCACAGCAGCCTTATAGGGCTAGCACTAACAATACCTTATGTTATTATAATCATAAATATTAGGAATGACTACCTTTCCAGGACCTGCATTTAATCAGGCCTGGAGCAGACAGTGTAAGGAGGGATAACTTCTCTGCCCTGCAACTGGGAGGAAGCTTTAGGTCCCTGAGGTTCAAGTAATGAGTTCTAGAAACATTTGCTCATTAAACTGAGTTAGAATCAGTGTTGGTCAGGGGTAACACAAAATGTGTAGAAGCTTTTTGTTTTCTCTTTTCCTATTGTTATGAAAGGCTGTATTTTTAGTCAGCATTACAGAACAAGTTGGGTGGGAGCCATCTCCTTATGGAGTCTTCCGCATGACTCTGTGTCTCTCTCTGTAGCACCTGGTCTATCCTTATTTGGCAGTTGACAAGAAATATATATATATATGTATTATTTTTTTATTATTATTTTTTTTACCTTTCCTAATGCTCCTAATACTAAGAAATAAGGCATTTCTTGGTTGAAAACCAAAATATCTCCTTCGAGTGATAAAATACAACATGGACTTGGTTATGTGGCTGGACTTCTGGAATCAAATTTTTTGTCGTTTCTGGTAAGCCTCAAATTAGGTTCCAATTCCAGAACTCGCATGCTGAGGAGGAAAGGCTGGGGAACGTGTGCTTAGCTGGCAAGTTGCTGCAGTTTTTTCTGGCTGCAGAGGAGGGTATAGATTTCAGCAGGGAGATGAGATAAGTATCACTTACCCTTGCGGTGCTCCTTCTACTTGACCTGGAAGAGATGTTTCTTTCAGCTGACGTCTAAATGAATATGCAGACATTCTGAAGGGCTTCCTTCCTTGAAGTTACTTCCTGAGCATCAAAATCTTGTTAGAATTATTCTGGGCACTGATTCAAAGTGTGAAAAGCTAAAATATTGCCAACATGGTAATTTACACAATATAATAGCAGGGGAAAATAAATTAGCCACAACTTACAGCAATGCCCTCTGAGCAGAAAGCCTCTTGGAACACACAAAAATATATATCTATAATATGTCAGCAACACAAAGTCCAGGATTATAAGAATAAGATTCAAGTTCTTGAAAAATTAGTAAAATTTCTATTTTGCCATTACTTCAGAAATTGAAAAGTGATCATAAATGGGCACAACCAGTGTTCATGAATGACTAAATTACACATTTCTTCCTGTTATCCTCAGAGGGCTCTGCCCTTGTGCTTCTAGTCAAGTTTGGAAGCTTGGTAGCATTCTCATTTTGTCTACAAAGAAACTGAATCACTGGAAAGTGGATTTCTTTCAAGGTCACCTAATTGATCTGAGACAAGCTGTAACGGAATTGAGAGCTATCAAATCCTTGTGTCCTGGGGTTGACAAGGGCTGTGGTTTAGGCCAGATTTTCAGAACCACAGAAGATCAAAGAATAAAGGCAACCGTATATGCCGGAGAGTCAGACTTCTAATGATCTTTTAGTAGAAATCACTGGCCTGCTTATATACCTTTTTTTTTTTTTTTTTCTTCTTCTGGGCTTTGCATAGACGCTTTCTTTGCTTCTTGGTCATCACTGTTGGAGACACAATTTCCTTGCTGTGGTCTATAGTGCATGACCATTAAGATCTAAAAGATTTCACTTCATAGTTTAGCCTGATTAAGCAATATGCTCTCCAGCTTAATAATATGTAAGAAAAACAATTGCATTTTATGCAGGATACAGAAATGTAGGAGAGAGAGTTAACAGAAGAATAAAAGTAGCAAATAAAGAAGAGTTAATTCTGTGCTGTTAGGAACAGAGAGAATAGGGGAAATATTTTAGGGCAGATGTGTTTCATCTTGGATTCTCTCAGTTCATGTTGCCAATATCCAGCATTCAAATCCAACATTCACACTTATTTCCTTTCTATAACTTCTGCCTGTGTGAAAAAGAACACACACAATCTGTTTCAGTTATGAAAGGGTGCTTGGTCAGGGAATTAAGTAAGTTTCTCTTTTTTCTTTCATTAAACTTGTAGCAGCTTCTTAAATCCCACTCTATTCATGGTCTCTCCTCATTTCACTTCAGTCTGTTTTCACCATGTGTAGATTAATCATTTTAACCAAAATTCTCACCATGTTACTGCCTAGCTGAAGATCTTTGATCATCATTTCCCACCTCCATTCCCAAAACTAAAGTCAACTGATTAAAACTCAAATTCTCACATCCTTCCACTGCTTGGTACCAACTTGTCTTTCTGTGTTAAGCCTCTCCTAGCCTGTTTCACAGTTTCTGCTTGAAGATAAAACTGAAGTGAAAAAATTAGTTACTTTCTGAGCAGATGTCAACATTTCTATATTCACTTCATTATTCATTCTCTTTCTTCCATAAAGAATATCATCTATTTTCCCCTGATCCATCTCCACTTCTGTTAACTTCCTACTTGTTCTTTATGGGTCACTTTTAATGGCACCTCTTAAATATATTTCTATTATTGTGTTTGTTAAATATTGTCTTGTATCATGGTATTTGTCTGATCCTCTTTCCCTGTTGTATTATAAGGTCATTACAATGAGGAGCTATGCTTTACTCATAGTTATTTTTGTGGTTTTCTTTCTGCTCTTCTGTGTAGTACCTGGCATGATGCAATACTCATAGATACAACTAATATAACTAATAAATTAATTAATGAATAATAAAAAAATAAATGGCAGTTCTAGAGAAATAAAGAATTGTGGTATAAGACTTCTGTACTTTAGAATGGTAAACATTTTTTAAAGATTTATTATAATGTTTTTGACAGAGAGAGACAGACAGACAGAAACAGGGAGAAAGGGGAGGCCCCAGAGCAGTCTCCACAGTTGTATGTCATCAGTTTTTGACATGATTTCATTCCACACAGGTGGGCGGGGTGCTGCACAGGGCAGGAACTGAGCTGGGGGCCTCCTGCATGGGAGGCACACCCCTGCAAGCAGAGGCCAAACAGGGGACCCCCCAGCATGAAAAGCTCACCTGGAAAGAACCAAACTGGGAGCCACACCCCAGTCTAACATATGGGTCTGTGCAAGCCAGGGCTGAGATTTGATCCTCTGACCCTGGGGCTGCAAAGTGAGCATTTAACCCACTGAGCCATCCTGGGTTCCCCTAATAATTTTTAAAAGACTTATTTTATTGTTTTTGAGAGAGACAGAGACAGAGAGAGAGAAGAGGGAGGGCCAGAGCCGTCTCCATAGTTGTATGTCATCAGTTTTTGACATAGCTTTATTCCACAGGTGGGCACAGGGCCACACAAGGCAGGACTGGGCAGGAGGCCTCTCACATGGGAGGCATGCCTGTCTGAACCACATGGGAAGCACACCCCAGTCAGCATATGGGTCTGCACGGGGTGGGGCTAAGACTGAGACTCTATCCTCAGACCACAGGGCTGCAAAGTGAGCACTCAACCTGCTGAGCCATCCCCGCATCCCAAAAGGTAAACTTTTAAAGAGATTTATAGCCTGTATTCTTAAAATATGAAGTTATGTTTGTTTATATTGTGACATTCTCTAGAACAAATGTGCTGCAAAATCCAGCTGAAAAAGGAGAACATTCTAAACTGAGATGATCAATGACTTCTTAGAGAAGTTGTATCTTTTTTTTTTAAGATTTATTTTATTGTTTTTGACAGAGAGAGACAGAGACAGAGACAGAGACAGAGACAGAGAGAGACAGGGAGAAGGGGGAGAGCAGTCTCCATAGTCGCATGTCATCACTTTTCAACGTGGTTTTGTTCCACACAGGTGGGTGGGAGCTGCACAGGGCAGGAACTAGCCTGAGGACCTCCTGCATGGGAGGCACACCCCCTTGAGCCAGAGGCCAAATCGGGAGGCAAGAACTGAACTGGGGGCCTCCTGCATGGGAAGCATACAGCAGTTCAGCACATGGGTCCACACAGCTGGGGCCGAGATTCGATCCTCAGTCCTCGGGGCTGCAAAGTGAGCACTTAACCCACTGAGCCATCCCGGCTTCCCCGAGAAGTTGTATCTTGAGCTGAGTCAGATGTATGCACAGAAAAAAAGGTAGGTTTATAAGCAGTTTTGTTTATGGTATTGTAACATTATATTTAATTTTTGTAATTTATTAATTATATATCTGTTTCTACAACTGGATTGTTGGAATCTGAAGAAAATAACCAATTTATTTTTCACTGATATATGTATATCCATAGTAGCTACCACGCTTGACATATAAGACATGCTTAGTAAAAGTTTGATAAATAGGAATGTTGAGCATTTCAGGAGAAGCAAATTGGATAAGTAAAATAATAGAGAGTGGAATTCATATGAAATGTTTAAAAAACTGAGGAGAATGTTTCCATTGGTTCTCAAAATACCTATTAGGAGTACAGTCTGATAAAATTAGAAAAAAGGGGACTATATTATAAAAAAGTATTAAATATTTCTCTAAAAGTAGACTTTAATGGCAACCACTGAAGGGCTTGTGGAGTGGCCTTTCCATGCATGTGTTGGAGAACTATCTTTCTGACTGCTACGTATGTGGGAATGTAAATTGTGGCATACATTTTTTTTTTTTAGCTACTCCCAAAGCCATTGACTTAATACTTTTGTTCCAGGATTGTTCAGAAATTCCTTGATTTCAAGGAAGCCAGACCTAGCCTAAGATCTCAGAGTAAGCATATAATCTAATTATAGACAAGAAGATGTTAACTGAATGCTTGCCAGAAGATTCCTGAGAAAATGTTTTCCTTTTACCCATACTTACTACTTAACCTTCATCTTGGTATCATGATTAGGTGGCCAAGATCACTGTAAACATGTTTACTCAGGCCCTCAATATCTTTAAGGAACTAAATCACACTAATCGTTGTTTACCATTACAGGAGGAAAAGGAGCAAATATATTTTTAGGTATTATTAATCCAGTTTTCTGCTTCTTGTTACAAAAAATTATCTCTCCCTCTCTATCACACACATACACTAAAATTAATTTAGATTTATAGTAATAGGGGGATATATACAT
The DNA here is from genome assembly GCA_004027555.1 of Craseonycteris thonglongyai. NCBI lineage: Eukaryota > Metazoa > Chordata > Mammalia > Chiroptera > Craseonycteridae > Craseonycteris > Craseonycteris thonglongyai. Next base: position 2,887 of record PVKE010010456.1, on the reverse strand, counting down.
TGGAGGAGGGGAGAATAAGAATAAGTGCATTAGAGGTAGTATATTTTCATGTTCTAATTTCTCAGATAAGGGAACTGAAATCTATAGTGACTTGTCCATAGCAATTAGCACCATATTTTAGATCAGAACCCATTTTCTCAGTCCTGGATTGGGGCTCTTCCCCACTTCTACCTGTGTAGCTAACCATGTGGTCTTGAGGATTCATAAGGACATAAGAAATTTACTTTAGAAAATTCTTGCTCTATTGTCTGCGTATAAGACTTTTAACTTTCCAAACAAACAGATCAAACTTCAAAGCTAAGTGTATTTAGTGAGTTAGGTTAGTTGCTTATTTTCTCTATATCTTTATTTCCTGATCTGTAAAATAGAAATTACAGTAGCACTTAGCTTGAAGAGTTTATGTAAAAAAAAACATAAATGAATGTATATGAAACACTGAGCATTAGGGTCCAGCAGAGTAGGTGCTAGTTCTCACTAACTTTTATTATTTTATTTTTTAAGAGATGTGATCTCTACATTTACTTTTTTTACCTCTTTTTTTAAATTTTTATTGTTTTTGACAGAGACAGAGAGAAGAAAGAGAGCCCATAGCATTCACCACAGTTGTACCTCATTAGCTTTCTACATAGTTTCACTCCATAGGTGAGCGTGGGGCCCTGCAGTGTAGGAACTGGGATGGGGGCCCCCCACATGGGAGGCACGATCCCACTGGGGGCATTCTACATAGGAAGCAGCCTGGGGCTTGAGCTGAACCGGGAGCCTTTCACATGGAAAACTTGCTCTGGGGAGAACAGAACTGGGGGCACACCCCAGTTCAGCACATGGATCCACATTGGCCAGGGCCAGTATTTGATCCTCCGACCCTGGGGCTGCAAGGTGAGCACTCAACTCACTGAGCCATCCCAGTATCCCTAATTTTTATTCTTACTGGGACCTCAGAGTATTGGCCCCAGCTACCACAGGTAGCACTTACTCAATCTTATTCTAGTCATCAAAGGCATGTCAGTCACTGAAAGGAAAACAAGGGGCCATTTCCTAAATATATGATGTATTGACTTTATTATTGAAAAGGTTATGGGGAGATAGTCTGTAAAAACTCAGGTGACAAATAGAAAGCAATAAGAAACAGAAATAAAAAAAGGCATTTGATACAATAGTATTTTTCAAAACCAATTAGAACAGAATTGTAATTTTAGATGCAATGTGATGAGAGCTTAGATGAAAGTAGTTAGTAGATGAAATGGAAAGAGATTCAAGAGGTATAACAATGAAAACAAATGACTGGACCTGATAACACATACTTCATACAATGTAAAGGCTGGTGGGGGTGAGGGAGTGAGAGAACAAAGAAAATGTCAAGTTACAGCAAATCACTATTTTTTCCTGCTTCTGTCAGTGATCATGACCTTTTCATGCTAGTTAAAAGATATAAGGTATCTTGTATGTACTCAGAGGACATAGTCCCAATCATGGTTGTAATTGCACAGAGGTGAGTTTTGCTGTGCTTTTAAAATGAGAAGCAAGGTGGACATTTCACAGCATTTGAAATCAAGGGGCATTAGGCTACTTTTGGAGGACCATTTCTGGGAAACCCTTTGTAATTAAGTTTTCCCAGTGCTCTTCAGGATGGAGGTTAAGCAACTGGAACGAAGTATTGACATTTCCATCAAGATTTTCAATGCAGAGCCAATACACTAGCCTGCTAAATGGACCGAGGACCTGCATGCTTGCATTGTATTGGTTTCAGTTGCTCTCAATTCCTTTTTTGTAGGCAATTTACAGTGTTGGTGATTTTCAGACTTAGAGGGGTATAGATGGAGAACTCAGATAAATGTGCTATATGGTATTTTTTCAAAGCCCCAGCTTGAAGGGACTTGACTGGAGGTTATGATGGGGACATCTCAAAACTGACCAAGATCTCAGACTTATGCCCACAGACTACTCATCTGAATTGCCAGGCCCCTTTATTAGATTGGAAAGACACCCTGGAAGGGCTTAGCAAATAACAAGTAGAACATCCCTTTGTCCAATATCTCCACATCATATATGCTCCCCACCTGGCAGTTACTTCATAGCTTTCTCAGTTATGGCAGTGCCACAGTGCTCAAATAACCTTGGCTTTACTTTATAATGGCCCCAGGGCACAAAGGTAGTGATGCTGGAAATTCAGACATGCCAAAAAGTCACCGTTAAGTGCTTTCTTTAGTTGAGAAGGTGAGTACAGTACAATAAGAGAGTCTGAGAGAGGAAGAGAGACCATATTCATATAACATTTATTATAGTATATTGTTGTAGTTGTTATATTTTATTATTACAGTGTTCCCTCGCCACTTTGCGCTTCATGTTTTGCGGCTTCAGTACTTCACGGGTTTTCCCAAAATATTCATCAAAAAATAAAAATGAAAAAATACAACCATGTCGGCAGCCACATGGCGGAAAGGAGCGTTGTTTCATGTGGATGCGCGAGAGAGAAGGATCCCTGCGTGTCACACAAAGAGATGAGCTGACTCAGAGTCCATCCCACGGGCTCTCATAAAGGCGCGGGATTGGTTTCCGGGGCGACATCGACCCATGAGAGCACGAGTGGGTTTATCCCTGTGAGTTGATTGTCTGCGCATCATCGCAGCCTCACCTCGCATCTTCTCTTGTTGTAGCTCGCCAGTCTTGTCCATGATGTTGACTGTCTCGCATACTGTATTTTAGTGTTGTGTTGGCGATCACTTGTTTTGTTTAAGCGATAACTTGTTTTATTAATTAAGCCCTTATAATGCCGCCTAAGCGCTGTGCCCCTGCGAAAGCTTCCTCCGGGGCGCCCAAGAGGAAGAAGATGATGACCATCAGCGAAAAAGTGAAACTTTTAGATATGATCAAAGAGGGCAGAAGTGAT
>PVKE010010455.1:28375-42561 GCA_004027555.1 Craseonycteris thonglongyai | reverse complement strand
GCAATAACTATGTATAGTGCCGGGTGGGTACAAGACTAGTCAGTAGGGTCACTTCATGAATTACGTAAGTGTCTAACCACTACGCTGTACACTGAAACTAATGTAAAAATATTGAATGTCAAGTGTAATTGAAAAGTAATAAAACAAAGTAAGATAAACCAACAATATAGAAAGAGAATAAACAATAAGACAAAAAATAAACATGTTGAATATATGGAATAGGGTAGCCTTTAAACCATGCATATATTTCCCAGACTTGTTCAAGTTCTTGATTTTAAACTTTCTTGATCTTCATTTCTATTTAATTTAGTTCAAATAACTTTAATTTACATGGGGGCATATTGGTTAACTCTGATAAAAAAATGTTTCTAATCATACAAATTCTTTATCTCTTAGTTCTTGTTGTATCCTACTTGTGGGTTAATGACATTGAAAAATATCAAAATAGATTGAATACTTTTATAGACTAACGTTATCCATTGATTTTCATATGCTTTGACGATACCACAAAACAGCATAAACATTTGCTCATTAAAAATATCTACTCAAATAAGATGAATTTTCCTTTTACGTGTTTACAATGTCAATTTAGTACATGGCACAAAGCTGTTGAATGAAAAAAAATGGTAACTACTATCAAACTATATGATTAGCATTTAACTACCAATTTCAGATGTGTTTAAATAAATTTTTATTCAAATAGTTCAAATTTGCTAATGGCAAAACCTTCATGCTTGCTACATAAGCATCTTTGTTTTGAAGAAAATGAATGCCAAAATATAAGCACAAAATCCTTTATTAAGATGGAAAGATTTAGTTTAGTAAGGCTCGATTTTGGGTTTTGTGTGTTATCTTTGAGTACCTAACTTCTATATCTTGGAAGATATAATCATATCAAACAAAATATTCTTAAGCTATTTTTTTCCCAAGAAAAAAGTTTCACAGTAATATGTAAAATTTACAAAGAATATGAAAAAAATGGAGGTTGTGGAAATTCAATTTTACTCATTTCCTCCTATTACATATACAAGGAAATGATATAATTATATTTGGAATTTAATGGTAGATCTATAAAAGTTGCAAGTTTAGTTATCTCCATTTGTACAAAGCCAGGTGAAAATGAGAATCAATTCATGTTTCTTCAACATGTCTAATATTTTATTTAGTTACCGTAGTATTTTAGTTTAACATATTACAAATAAGCTAAGAAATGAAACTAAAGATATAAATGGAAAAGTTTACTTTAAAAAATATTTTGTTAGTTTTTTTTTAATAAAAGATTATCTTAGGGTAATTTGAGTAATTAAGTAACTAAGATTATTTATACAGTCATTTAAAAGAATTAATTTTAAGATTTTATTCTTTTGAAATAATAATCCTGATTTCTCCCACTAAAATCTAGAGCAATCTTGTCCAACCCGTGGCCCATATAGACCACATATGGCCAGGACAGTTTAAAATACGGCCCAACAAAAATGTGTAAACTTCCTTAAAACAGTAAGAGATTTTTTGTGACTTTTAAAAAAAAGCTCATCAACTATAGTTAGTGTATTTTATGTGTGGCCCAAGATGATTCTTCCAATGTGGCCCAGGGAAGCCAAAAGGTTGGACCTCCATGATCTAGAATTTATATTCTAAATTTAAGCACACGTTCGAGAAATGTTTAATTCTCTTATTTATAGACGTGAATAAGGTCACCTAATTAAAAACAACTAGAAACGATACAGAGCTCTTATATTTTATCAACTAAGAAATTATAAAGCAGATCTTTACTAGTATGGTTCAATATTTTTCCAACTCATTGTTTTTCAAGATTATTTTCTCTTTTGTAAATGAAAATAATACTGGCAACAAAAATTCTAGTGTTGAATAACCTGATCTTTGTTCTGATTTGGAATACCCTGTACATAGCTTTCCTTATGAGAGCTCAGAACCATCACTTCAGTCCAACATAGAAATCCCATTTATCCCTTGATCAAAAGGAAAACACCTCCTATCAGAAATGTGCAACCATTAAAAGGGGATCGAAAAATTGGAGTGAACAGATGATTCTTCAACTCCACGTTGACCTTCTGTGGTTTGCTTTCCTTATAATATAATCAGAGAGTATACCCCAACTTTCCCATACCTTTTCACCCTAACTAAAAATAAACAGCTAAATAAATTTTAATTTTTCTTCTTAAAGTCAGAATGCAACTTTAATCATAACATATTTAATAAATCTCATAACTACCTGTTTCTAAAAAGCGTAACCATTTATTGTTTGATTTCACTGGAATATTCTTTTCAGATAATCACAATGAATGTTTCTTTTCAGGTACATTGTCGGTCTTAAGGATGTCATTCATATTTATATCCTATCCCGGCAGATCTGACCTCAAGGTGGAGTTCCAAAATTCCATTTAAAGTCAATAGACATTCTAAGAAATATAACAAGGTAAGTTCTAAGAAATATAAGAAAAATATTTTTTTAAATTGCATACATTGTATATCAAAACTTCTCTCAGATTTCTTGACCGACCTTCAGCATTATATTGAAATTTATTGAAATTTATGCAACATTGTTTAAAGAAACTGAATTTTACATGATTTCAAGGCTCATTCCCAAATGATTTCAGATAGTTTTGTGGCAGTGCTGATTAAGAAAACACAACAAAATTCTTTAAGATGTACCATTCTAGTTGATTTATGGAAGTGAAAGCTGTGAACCAAATAGCTGCAATAAAATAAAAATACAGATGTTATTTCTTTGATCTCCGATGACTATTACAAATGGACTGTGCCCAATCTCAAGAGTCAAAATAGTTGTCTGTTGAGATACAATTGGTACCATTCCATTTCATGTCTCATAAATGGAAACTTTCAACAAACACCCAGCTATGGATCCAAGGACCTTTCTAGTTCTAATCTGTTGGCCAGAGAAATAAAAGAAAACTAAATTACATCTTGACATGTGGCCATTCATTCAGCTTTGCTCCTGTTTCAGAACTTCCTTTGAACCAATCATCCCAAACTTGTGTTTTTGTCTGGTTCCTTGGACTAAGGTTCAGTCCAAAATGTCAGGATGAGTAGATGGGTATATAAAGTATATGTCCCTATTTCTCTTTAATTCCCTCTTTGATCACTTGGGTTCTGGCTCCCTGGAGATTTCAACCTTGACCTCAAAATCCTCCAGCTCAGCACTGGGGCTGGGGCTAGCCCCCACCCCACCTGTTGCAGATCACCCATTTTTCTGGACTGCCATCTATTTCCCTTTGCAGATCTCCCCAAGGAGATGCTGTCCTCTGGGGAACCCGTCTCATGGATGTCTTTCCAGGATATTGCTCTCCACCAGGATTACGGTTGGTTCTTGTCAGTAGGTCCATCTCATCTCTAAGACAGCCTGCTCTGTCTACTACAACTAGTGCTTTGCTCAAATTCAACTACAGGACTGACTCAATGTTCAGGGTCCTCCTGAACCATGCCAGTTAGGTTGTACTAGTTCTAAACTCGAGAATGGCATAGGGGGTAAAAACAAGACATACCTTTCATTCTAAATGGAGTGGCTGAAGTCTTTCTCTGACCTGTTCCTTAACCAAAGGGACCTGAGATTTAATGCTGCAAATGTACATTTACTGATACTAAGACAAATTGGTGTGACCAATGATGACTTCTGTTCTTGCCTTTTCAGTACCTTACTGATGTTACTCCGTGTTCAGTCTTCAAAGACTAAGATCATGTGGAGCAAACTAAAGGATGTTAGTTTCTACTAGTTAGGTTAAACTATTGGGTCATGTGCTGTCTATAGAAATTATTTAATTCTGTCTTAGTGAGAGAAGCTGCCAATGGATTGGAGAAGCTGCAAGACAGTTTTAAACTGTGCTTATTGGTGCTAAAATTATTTAAGAATATTATGTTATGGCTGATCAATTTTAAATTCTGCCAAAGCAGTCAGAATGCGTACACTCGTAACATGAAAATATCTTACCATGTAAATCCCCTTCATATGAAGTAATGTTCTGAAATTATAGCTGCTTTATATAATAAATACCTTTTGTCATAAAATGCCTAGTCTCATCAAATATACATCTGCTTCCCAAGCTCCATGTCAAAAGCTGAAGTTAAAATACAATATGGGTATGTAAAAGCCTTCAATTTTCCCTGGTACTAGAAGTGGGGAAAATTAATACTGAATAGCAATATTCATTTTTTTAACAATTCAATCAATGGCCTTTTGACCCTTAGAGAAAGAAAATTTCTAAGGCTCAACTAGTGTTATTGCCAATGCAGATATACCTTCTAACGAAATATATTCTTTAGATATAAAACAGAAGCAGGAAGCGACAAAACTGTCAGCCAAAAGTTTTCTGACATGCTTTGCCTAAATTGTGGGGATTCGTACCACGGCTGTCAGACATCATTTGTAGAGTTCTATAAAAATCCTTCAAAACCCTATAGGAATCCTCACGTTCCCACAATCAGCACGGTGGGGGTAGCATACTTTTCAGCTGAAGGCACTATACTTCAGGGAGGATCTTTTTATTAAGAGGAACTAGAATGAGTTTTAAGTGCCACATACAGGGACTGGAATAATGTAAAAGAGAGCAGCAGCTACTGAACCACTTGTAGCACTTTCAAAAAAAAAAAGATGAGATGATAAAGAGCAGGAATAATCATAAGTTCTCTCGACAATCACTTTGGAAAGCGATCCCAAAGCTAACCAGCCAAGTTAATGAAAAAGTTTAGAGATTAAATAAAAATGGAATTAAATCAGAACAAAAATTAGGAGGTCCAGAAATGTCAAGGGGAAAAAAAAATAAAGGTGACTTAAAAGTTGTGAGTCAGGACATCCGTGCCAACATATGTAAAGCACAAAAAAATGCTTTTATGTTTAGAGCTTCATCGTGCATCCTAATGGTCCCAAATATCAGCAAAAATAGTGGAAGGTAACAGGCATTTCGACAATGAGAGAGAGCACTCCAATTGCTCAAATTGTCAGTCGCTTTCAATGGCTTTCCTCTGAAATACAGAGCCAAATTCAAATGCTTTTGTCCACAGACAGATCTAAGATCTGGAGGGATTTTTATATAAAAAATATCACCAACCAAAGGTACAGGGTCTGCAAACTCTACACGTGTCTACAAATAGCAATTTAAATTTTGAGACAGCGAAAGAGAATAGGAGAAAGGTAATACTGTGCATGTCATATTTTCATTATGTTTCATAACAGTTCACAATCTCTATTAGATTTTCAATACTGTTTTACAAAATGGAAGTCAAAAAGAATCCCTTTCAGTCATCTTGGGTTGCAAACTATTGTTGTTGCCAGGAGAGGCTGAAGTTGATCATGGGAGTGATGATAACAACTGAGGTTCTCAAGAGGCACAGGATGCTGTAAAGATGCCGGCTCATGTGATGGACAGAGGTTCTGGGCCACGTAGCGTGTGCACGCAACACGCTAATCTAGCAGGGGTCTCCAAACTTTTCAGCCCGCGGGCCACATTAACTATCAAACAGCAGTTTGGGGGCCGACTACACACTCGAGGTCCAAATAAAAAAGAATCAAAACATAGATGTTGTTTTTAATTATTTATTTAATATTATTTTATTCAGATAAAAAGGTCTCCTCGGGCCGGATGAGAGGGCCATCCAGCCCGCGGGCCGTAGTTTGGAGACCCTGACCTACAGGATGACTGTGGTTTCTCCTGCAGCCCTGAAATAGTGCTGAGCTACTCATTCTGTGGGATGCCTCTGATGTCCTTATCCTAACGTACTGGCTTCTAAAGAGACGAATTTATTTTCTCGTCTTTTAGGAACCATATCAGCATTCTGATTCTACACAAATCACTCACTCTCAGACTTCAAGTGTTTGCTTTACTAAAGAGGGGGAAAATAATAATCACCAGCACCTAAGATCACGTATTATAAGCAAAGAGAACGATGAAATGACAGTGAGGCAAAGAGCATTCAGGAAGGAAACGTGAGAAATGGTCTGAACACTCAACGGGAGGAGACTTTCAGATTCAGAGAAGTGAACAATGTGAGAACAGAAAGCTCGGTGCCGAAAGCCCTCAATACAATACCACCTCAGGAAGAACGTTCGTTTTGATCTCCAGAAACAAAATTCGAGAATAGAGAAAAAGGGAATCTCAGTTCACATTTTTATGAGAGAAAAACAAAGGCAAATCTGAGCCAACGTAATGAGAGGAGAAACAATTGCTTAAAAAACAAAACAAAACTGCACTGAACGCAATAGGATGGGTGTATCATTATATGTCTCTTTTTGCCTCAGGTTTGGAAGGAGACAGGAAATGGATTGATTCTCCCAACAGGAGTTCACCTTCCACATCTACTCCCAATATTTTCTTCTCTTCATTCATTTAAGTCTAACGCATGAGATACGAGGGTACATTTAAATTACTTCCACCAGAACACAGCATCAATCATATTCTTTAAGTAGTTTCTTAGGAGGCAAATGTCAATATAAAATAGAAGCCTAAAGTGATTTTACCCATATTCTATAGAACTCTGAAAAGCCAGGTAATCAGGAAATATAGGCACTGAGCTACGTAAGTGAAGAGTGTTATAAATTAGATTGATCCTCAGTTCAGATCTTCAGAGGAAGTATTCTTCACATTTGGTCAGACCATGGTGGCTATACAATTCTTCATGGAAAATAAAGATTTTAAAAATTGATTGGGTTGAAAAGAGTCAAAAAAAGTTTCAAAAAGTTATGCAGAATTGATATTATTCCACCTGGCTTTAACCTTTCCTACTTTTCCCCCCTAAAAATCCCCTGGATTTACATTGCATTGATCCTAATATATATTTTTCTCTTTCAATTCATCTTCAATGAAGATAAAGAAAATTGAACAAGGTCTGGGGGATCATCAGAAACAAGGTGAACAGGATTATCATTTTCTAGCCACATAAATTTGGACAGTTACAAAATACATATTAACTAAATAATTTAAAATGAGAAATAAAGCTTAACAAGTGTATTCTACCAATATTTAAGAGGATGTCTTGGCTCCCTCATAAAGATGGACACTCCATGTATCAGTGATCTCTCTTTCTTAACATTTCTTATGCTCCTTGGTTCCTCAGGGTTCTAAGACAATCCTGGATTTTAGTCTTGTAGGTGTGTCCTTGTGAAGTCACACCTGTTCAAGCTGTCACTTTCCATTCGATTCTTCCTAGTCAGTACCAGATGGTTATCGGATGCTAATTTTGGTATAATGTGAGAGCGTCCATGTACTATAATATGTTTAAAATATTACCTCTGCCCTTAAGTTAGGAATGTCTGCAAATTGAGCATGCATCCATGCACAAGTACATGCGTGTACACACACACACAATGCACCCCCACTGTGTTAATTCCAGATAACAGCACAAGGAGTAGGTGCCCTAGAACTATGGGAGAGAGCAAAATGACCTCGGAAACTCTACTGGCAAAATAGGCCAAGGCCCTTAAGGAAAGGCAGAATTCAGGTGAAAGAAAGAGGATGAACAACAGAAAGCGGATAGAGCAGGAAGGCAAATAAATCGTGAAGGCAAAATAAACGCACTAAGTCTGGCAAAAGCCCTTATTCCGGGCACTTGTAAGAGAAAAAGGTGCAGGACAGGGAACGTGTGAATACGCAGCAGCAAAATGAGGGCTACAGACAGCCATCTGGCCTCCCTAGTTCCCCAAAAATAATGATAAGGAGCTTCTCTATCTCAGGGATGTTTCTATATTCTCTTGCATAGGATTTGACTATTTTGGAGTTGAATGAAAGGACTGAAAAATCAAGTTTCAGTGGTGTTTTGTCCTGAATCCCAGGACATTGACATTCTTGGATTCAGCCAGCAAAACACTAAGTTCATAATTTTTCCTCTTGAGCTACTCCTCCTGTGTCCATTATCAATGGCTCTTTGTGGACTTTTAAGATTTATTTTTATTGGTTTTTGACAGACAGGGAGACAGATAGAGACAGAGAGAAGGGGGAGGGCCCAGAGCAGTCTCCATAGTTGACAGCATTAGTTTTCCATAGAGTTTCACTCTACAGGTGGGCGCGGGGCTGCACAGGGCAGGAACTGGGCTGGGAGCCTCCTGCATAGGCCCCGGCAAGAACTGAAATGGGGGCATAGCCCAGTTCAGCATATGGGTCCACACAGGCTGGAGCCGGGATTCGATCCCCGGTCTCCAGGACTGCAAATCAAACGCTCAACCCACTGAGCCATCCCAGCTTCCCCTCTTTGTGGACTTTTAAAAGTGCTATGACCGTTCCTAATTTTCCTTTGTCCCTGGCATTCAATCAATTGGTTGTCTTGCTCTAATATTTCTTTAGACAGCACTGCTTGTATCAATCTCTTGCTCTTCACTCCCAGTCTCACACTTAGTCAGAGACGACCCACTGAAAGAGTTTCTTCTGTTTCCCATGTCTTTGAACTCCAGTACAGCTGACTCACACGGCCTCCTTCAGCCACAATCTACTCAGTAGGCTTTCCGCTTTCTCTGCCTGACGCAGAGTTCCGATCCTGGTGGCCGCAAGCCCATCCCGTTAACGGGCTCCATGCGGACTGAAATTAACCCCAGGGCTTGATATTTAAGACACTCCACAGCCTGGTTCCACTGCATGCATTCTAAGTCCTAGTTTACCTTCTATATTCCAAATTCCTACAAAACGAAGAGTCCCTGGTATTCTAGGCACCTGGTGCGAGCTCCTGTTCTGGGTTGGTGTGACTCTCCCTGTTTGAATTGTTCATTGTCTACAACCTCAGATAACATCACCTTATCTCAGCAACCTCTTCTCCCTCAGACTCTGAGTAACCTGATCCCCACCATAAATTCCAGTCTCATGTTCAGTCTTCATGGAGCTGCTTACTTCATGGATTACAAGAAGGGCTGGGAGGAAAAGCAAAGAGACTCTCCAGGAAGCCAGCCCATGTTTACGGAGTGACTAAAAACACATATTAAAATGGGAAATCTTTTAATATCATTTATAGTCTCATTTGTAGTGACAGTCAGGTATGAGAAGGGGTAATATCCACTAGTAACTGTGTACACAGCACTACCAGGGACAGACACAGCCCTTACGATGTTCCAGGCACTCGTTTCATTTGCAAGACCCCTATGAGGTAGGTACTACTACTCACCTCGTTTTCAGCTGAAAAACTGAGGGAAAAGATGAATCCCATTCAGCTATTAGGTGCTACATCTGGGAATGGAACCCCTAGAGTTTGACACCAGAGCCCTTATATGACAGACGCCACCAGGCCTTTCTGGTTCTAGCTGACAGTCACATCAGCGTAACTACACACCTCCAACATAGCAAGTACTACTACCTCATTTCAGGACACGTAAGTGTGCCATTCACACGTTTTATACAAATTCTTTCACTTCCAGTTAATTGTCAGAGTACTTCGAAGTGCGTTCAATGATACACAACCAAATTCTGATTGAGAGATAATATTCTTTTCCTTGCCTCACACGGTACATAAAATTAACCCACATTCTTTAAGTATCTAAAAACTCTACAAAGATGAAGGTACAGAATCCTGACATTCTATTAAAATCCACAATATTTCACCCCTTAAGTACAAAACATTAATGATAGTGGCAGAAGCAGATTCAAAGAATGCATATCCACTCAGTGAGTTTCACAATAATTAAAAATTTGATTATAATTTCTAGAAATTAGGAAAAGACAAAATTTGGTCTTCCTCTAATGCTTATCTTTTCTAAAGTTAATTTCCCACAAGCGGACAAAAACCTTCCTTTTGTCTCTCTAAGGAACATACATACAAATATATTTTTTCCAGGCACTAATTCATAAGCATAAAACAACAATATACTGACTATGAATACTGTAATTTTTATACAGCCCTAGTGGTAGGACAGCAGGCACCAAATACACAATTGTTATATATATTGTCTTAAACATTATCATAATCCTCTGAGGTATTTCAGGATTGTGTTGTCGCTAAACTAAGGCTATAACGAAGAATCTGCAATATCAGTTGCCAAATGAAAACGCCTAACCGAAGAATGCCATACTTTAGCCTGCTATAATTTCAGGCTCTAAAATATAATGTTTAATAAACCATTTTATCGAATCGTTACTTTTTATTTTAATGCCGACACTTCCATTTGAAAAACACACACCCCTACACAGCCTCTGAGTATGGTGCACAGCAACCACTCTGTACGGCCTGTGAGGCCAGGGAGGTGCAGCAACAGCGTCAGAACTAGTATGGAGGTCTATCCTTTCTCTAAAATAGGTTTTTTCTTTTTTTTTAAGGGGGAATACCTGGATCTAGCTCTTGTTTGCTCTTTAAACTTTCATTGTCTTATCATTTTACACTGGGAACAGGTATTAGCACACTCTGGAGAACAGCTGAAGGGAAAGGCCTGGGGTAAAATGGGGATAGAAAAACTTGTGTCTGATGCCTCACTCGCCTTGTTTTAGAGGACGGCTCCTCTCAAGAGCACATATTCACGTTCTTTCTACCTCGAGTTTTATTACTGCTTCTGTATTATTTAATACATCTAAAGACACTTCCGAAAGACAAATTTTTCCATTTTGAGAAAGTAATGGTTTGGAACCCTGATAAAACACATTAAGGCTCGGTGTGTTCTCAGCAAAGACGACAGAGTGAAAGTGTTAGAAATCAATTAGGCTCATGATCTTAAAAGGCATTAATATGTCAAATAGAGTCATAAGATGTTTAAAAAGTCAACAAAAATAATGTTCTGTGAAAGGGCAAATGGAAATAGGCACATGTAAAGACATTTCTCTTGCAGATCTTTGACGAGATGTAACAATTACAGACAGTAATTTGTATACCTCAATAACATTAAATTAGAAGTATATGATGTTTAGCTTTAGGAAGTACACATAGACACAAGGTATAACACACCCTAACAATTGAATGGTGTATACACTTAATGACTGAGATTCTCATTTTTTTTCCCCCTGAATTTTAGGTCCTACCAGGATCAGTACTTTTCAGTAAACAAGAAACTTATATGCCTGGCTTATTGAATAAGGCCAGGCATTTTTTTTTAAGTGTCATACACACTTCTGAAATCCACAACGTATCAATTTTTAATACATCTACTCTCTCAGCTCCATTAAAAAGATGGTAGGGGAAAGATTTTAGAGTAATTAATGATATAGTTAGCTGCTAAATATTAATAGGAGTCGTAGTCTTGCATAAAATATAACATATAAACCTTGCCAATACGGACGCACCCGTAATTAAAGTTGAATATGTAATTACACTGATTTATAAGACAGGCAAAAAGTTACACTTTACTCGCTTCTATGTAAACTGTGGGTAACAGTTAAACTTGGCATTTTATGGTTTATAAAACTGGGCAATATCTTGACTGCAGTTCATAAATGGTTTAGAGAGACCTGCAATAGCAGTAAAAACCATGACAATGTATTCCATCATGAATATTCCTACGGGCACCCGACAAACCAAATCATGGTGACGAACCAGACGAAGCCGACTCCTCGTATGGATGCTATTCTACACCTCCGAGAATGAGGCTCCCAGCAGTACTCACAGTTTGGAGACGACGTGCTGGTACAATAAGTTTAGAACACTGGAGAGAACCTCCAAGATGCCTTACACCAATTGGGATATATCTTTTCACCTCGAGAACACGGTCCAGGGTAACTCCACTGAAGCTTGTTATTTTCTTGCTTAGGCCTCGTTCAAAACTTGGAAGAGTGCTAAGTTTTCGCAGCGAATGGATAGGGCCCCCCCGACCCCGGCCCCCTCACCCTCCTCTGGAGTCTGTGAGCCACACTTACATGTGTGGCTGAGGTGAGCAGCCGGCACTGCTGTTCCCATTGCTGTCCATGTGGTCCAGGGAGCCGTTGAGGTCGTCATGGACGGCCTGCAGGAGGCCACTGGATGCATTATTGATCAGCCCCGGGTTACTGAGCAAAGGCAAACTGCTCTCTGCCAAAGCGGCCTGGTGAAAGGAGAGGGGCAGAGAAAAAAACTTTGGAAAGACCCTTTTAAAAGCCATGCTTAAAACACACAGCTTCTTTGAATGGGCCTGAATCAATGATGCCAATGTTTTTTTAGAAGCCTTTACATGAAATACAGGGGAAGGAGCAGATCATTCCTAATTGGCAGGCAACTTGTGGCCCTGATGCCAAGGACATTCAGTGTGATGTAAAAATATAGACACCGGGAATCCCAGGAAAACTTTTATTCCACCTGTGGTCCTGCCTTCCCGTGTAATGAAATGCTGTATCCGCCTCGAGTGCTGTAAGAGACGTCAAGGTGGGAGAAGCAGCAGTTGCTGGCTGGTTCACAATGACCAGAACTTAACTCAAACTAAAGGAGTCCTGGTATTGGCTGCCTCTGCATCAAAATTATATAATATAATATAATTAAACTTTAAGGTTTCTTTCCCCCACTTTGGCCACAAGCGCCATGTTCTCCAACACGGTGACGTGAAATCATTTATGACAGCCGGATAAATATTCATGCTCAGCCGCATGCATTTGCAAGAGCATCTATCAGTCCCGGCGTCTGCAGGAAAACCGAGTGTTCCAGATTTTGCCACAGGGTGTCCTTCTTCTTCTTCACATCAAAAGTATCTTGCGTTGGATCGGGGCTTCCTACAGTACTAGGTACTACAACTTCCTCAGACACTAAACCAACTATTCTGAGCAATCACAGTCCTACCTGAATGCAGTGCCATGACAAAAAAAAAAAAAGGGAAGCACAAAATAAAATAAAGGCAAAACGCTCAAGTACAAGGGTAACGAGCAGAAAGGTGTGTTTGATGACGTTACCTGCAAACTGGCGTTCAGAGCTGCTCCATAGCCTAAACTGGTGGGTATATTTTTTACTAAGGTTGGGCTTCTGCAAGAAAAAAAAAAAGTATATATAAAAAGATTTATAAATCAAAATACAAAATATGTGGATATCAACAATCTTTGCTTAAAAAAAAAAAAAGACAGGTTCTGGCTTATCCAGAGTAGATATTCCCTAAGGCCACAGAAATAAGGTGGTAAGAGTTCAAGTATATAGCATTTTCTATATCTTAGCTAGTGACTCAGTCCAGGATTATAAGGAGTACAACTTTAGTGAGGTCTGACTTGTGTCGAGCTCCGGGAAGGTTTTATTTCCAAGAAGAACGGCGTTCATATAGAATTTTTAAAAATGTAAATATGCCGCACAATTACCAATTTGATGCAATCAGGAAATAATTAATGGTTAATTTCTAGGACACCATGAATTAACATAACAAATTACCACAGTTAATTAAATGACAACATAATGGATTAACTCTTTCTTGAATGCAGAAATTAGCAGACACTTGACTCCACAGATCGGAAACATAAAGGGCCAATCGGAGATAAAATGCATTAAAATCACATCTTCACACAAGGTGGGTGTAAATGCCACATGGAGTTCATTTATTAGGTACAGAATGTGTTCTATTCTATCTCTGATTTGCGTATGGCAGTCTTGTTCTCTAGAGAAAAAGTACATATATACATATGTTTCAAACTTCCCAGCAGTCATTTCCTTTCACAACCATGTCTTGATCATGTTAGCACTGAACAAATCACTGATGGGGGGTGGGGGGGTGGGGGGGGGCAAGTAATAAAGTTTAGAAAGTAAAGAGCGCTTGGAAAACAAAATCACTTGTTTTTAATAAAATCTCGTCATGAATTCTTCATGTGAAGGTGCTTTCAGGAATACCAGTGTCTGCGATGTTCACTTGATTTTAAAGTCGTCTTTTTTTGCTCATGTGGAGATTACCGAGTGCCTCTAGAAAGCATATTGCATCCTGAAAAATGGTTTCCTGACACAACCTGAATTGGTGAAAACAGTAACCAAGACAGTCTTCTCATGATTTACATGGGAAAAAAAAAAATCTGTAGGACACTCTGGATTCATGCCATTTACACCTAGATTCAAACCGTCCCCCCAGAAAAAGGGACTGTTGATATCCCATGAGCTACCTGTCCCCACATCCCATCCCCACCTGAAAGTAGGCACGTTTTCTGGAGGCTACAGGATGACAAAACTGTCCCAATCGTACCCTGTGATCTTTTGTGACCTTCGCTTCTGGTATTCAACTTCGTCCACGGTCCACACGGCTCCTTTAACATTTTCTACTCGAACAAAACACTTGTGCAGGCTGAGATTATGACGTACGGCATTCTAAATCAGGCAGAAGGAGG